>CABFOQ010039051.1:4609-20693 GCA_900660455.1 Gephyroberyx darwinii
AAATATTTACTTTCATATAAGGTACACCTGTCGTTACATTGGACTGTAATGGCAGTAAAAAAACATTGCTAATTGTGTCCTAATACTTGATCCAGGGACATGAAATCCTCTGCACTTCTCCCACTAACCCTTATGTTTACAAAAATAGGAAAACAACCATCTGGTGTGACTCTATCTCAAGTGTGTCTGCGGTTGTCTAGTCGGAGCAGAAGCTGTTCGAGACAGAGCTTGCTAATGAACACTGTGAGAGCATCTTCCTTGTTATTGTTGAGTCTCTTTTGGAAACGCTGCAACCAGGAGAGACCGGGGTGGAAAGATGAACTGAGGTTGTCAAAAAATCTCTCAAACTAGGTTAATTGCTCGGGGAGAGGGAACGGCATGATCATCATTAGAGGATGTTTTTCATAACTTCTCTTCAGATGCACCTGTTACTTTATTAGAGTTGGGGAGCGTTTTTTGGTTATAGTTTTGTTTGAGCCGAGAAATCCGGTTCACTCACCAGCAATCGCCATCTAGGAGCTGACCCTTGAGGGCCAAGACCACAGACCATTTTGTGGCAGCTGGTCCTGAGGTATAATCAAGCCTTGTGCACAGTGTTCAGTAATATACCTCTTATGATTTCATACACATTCTCATGAAAGGTGTCAGTATTTCCAGGACACGGCTTTAAGTAGGTTTATGGGTTGATATGAATGAACTGCTGATATGTTCGGTGTGGCAGAGGCGGCCCGGCTGAGGAGCGATGCTGCAGTGCCAGGCAGCAACAGATGGGCAGACAGACTCACCAGGCCTGAGACTTCCTCCTGGGCACGCTCTGTCTGGTCCACTTGGAGTGAGGGGTCAGGTGGTAAATCAGCTGTCGGCAGATCTTGTTGGACGACTTCACGGAGTTAGTCTCCTGCAACACACACAAAGGCCCATTAGTGGACAACTATATACTGCAGATCAAGCTCATGTTACAGATCACATATCACAAGCCCATACTACATATCAAAAACAAACTAGAGCCATTCACAAATAACATAATAACTACAGCTTCACACGTTTTAGAGATCACTGGGAAGAAAATAGGGACTTTTTAAACAATCTTTATTGCAAAAATCCCATTAACAAAACCAGATCTGCACAAAAACATTGCATTTAAATGAAAAAATAAGTGTACAGAGGGATAGTATTGAATTAACAGGTAGTGAGAAGGACTCTTCGCAGAGCGATGGTGTTAGACCGACAGAATAAATCCTTAAGGATTTATTATATTAGAGCTGCAATAAATGTTTGCAGCTTTTCCAGGTGATTTGCCCACTATGGCTATAAAAGAGGGCTTCTATCAAATAGTGGATAGTTTACAATAGTTGGCTGTAATTATCAATAATCAATCAAATCAATACTGTTGCATATTGAGTGTGCTGAAATTTATTAGGATTCCTGAGAGCGATTGAAACGACAGACACATATTCCATCACTGCAGCCCCGGGGAACATGAGATAGAAAATAGAAAAAAAAACAATGTGATAACACAATACTGTATCAATGACAAACATACCCAGTGTCTTATAGTGACGGGCAGTGATTTACTTAAACATTTACACTATCGACAATTTTCCACTAGCAATCCTCTCTACCCCTGACAGCAGCAGCTGTTACTTTCTGCTGTAATATTTTTTGTATCTGTTCTTCCCACTTCTACAGTTTACTTAACGTGTCGAAATAGTTGGCAGCATTTCTCCATAACCCCAGAACTGTTCATAGACCCACACACAGCACACCCGGCTGAATCGCTTTCCCTCTGCTGCTAAGCCTCGTCTCCCCACAGGGATGAATAGTTCTTCTTATCTTATGTTAAATCCGCTGCTCTGATCTGTCCGTGTTGCATGCGATTGCATATTTGTTACAAACCCTGTTTATGTGAATGCACTCATAGCTGGATCGGTAAATCCTGGATTGACAGAGTGAGGTGATGTTTGGTAAGAGACGAGTAAAGAGAAAGATAGCCTGACTATGCTGAACTTGCAACCACAGGTTCATTTAAAATAATAATAATAATAATAATAATAGCAACAATAATAACAATAACAATAATAATAAACAATAACAATAATAAACAATAATACTAATACTAATACTAACACTAATAATATGTTTACAAGGGGAAGATCATCTATAACTGCCTGATATCTGATCTCCTTTTCTTTGGCCCTGGGAAAACGATTGTAGTGGAACTGGTTTTCACATGATCACAAACCTCTCCTTCTCCTCCATTCAATACAATTCAAGCATTTTCTGCACCAAACTATTGCTATAGCATCTCTGTCAGTTTCCCTCTTGCCTCCTTGTTGCTCCATCTCTCTCCCCCATCCCTTTTCCCTCCTTTTTTCTCTCCCCATTCCTCTGTCAAAGACTTTAAACGGATTGGGTTGAGCAGTGCAGGGTAAATCTAATTAATGGTACAACACAACAACAAGAAAGAGGCAATGTAGCGAAAGAGAAAAAAAGACAGGGGCAATTTACCTTGGGGCGATTAACCATTCCCACGCCCACTTCTTCCCTTGTGCGACAAACAACATGCCTCATACTTCAAAACATTCAGTGGGATGACTGCAGGAACAGCATCACAGCCTCTGGTATGGTAAATTCTAGGAATAGCATCCACAGTGTGCAAGTCTTGGGCTTGGAAAAACGCTGTATTATATTTTTAATGTGAATTGAGGCACTAAATAAGCAGAACAATGACTCTATGCATTGTTTACAATTAATCACTGGTCTGCAAGCCTGAGTGCATCTACACAAAACGTATTAAATGAACTGTGAGCAATTATTTACCGCGAGCTTCAAAACACACAATGGGCTCAGAGGTAAAATATCTTTTAGCATGCAATATGTCCTTTAAAATACAATCTAAATAAAGGCCAGTTTGACTGAGGGGCACCCTGACCATATCTGAGGTTACAGAAAGAGCAGCTGGCAGCCCTCACACACTCAGCACACCAACTATCTAAACCCTTGTCACGTTTGACACAATATCCTGCCAAGGGTAGCCAGCCAGGCAGGAGAACCTCCCTGCCAACTTTTCCCTCGGCTTTCCCCCCAGCCTCAAAAAGACACCTGGGACACCACAGCAAGCCAAACAACTCTCACTGTGATAAGTGATGCTCATCTGAACTCACTAAACTAAACTGAAATCTTAAGGCAACCATCTTTTCTCCAAACATGTAACTGTCAGTTTGCAACCATTCGTTCTGTTCTGCAGCCCCAATTCATTTTCCCTCATAGCTGCTTTTCAAATGTAATATCAACTTTCCTCTGAACATTGTCTATATCACCTTTGAGGTATTGTCTCTCTGGAAATTGGTTGTACATTTTTTAGCCTCTACTTCAAAATGTTCCTGATCCTTTTGAGTTAAGAATTGACTGAAGAGAGAGGCTCCTTCTTTAGTGGTTCACCGTGGAAAAAATGTAAGATGGGTGTCCAAAAAGTTAATCTTTGAATCAGTTGTTCTGAATGAAACTTGATGCAGGGAGCCAGGTTATTCAGGCCTTTCAGGTGAGGGTTTGGGAGGGGTGACAACGGGTCTAAGTGGGAGGTCAGTGTAATTAGAAAATGTCTCCATCAATTATATGCTATTAACAATGAGACCCCAGGAGGGGAAGCATTGGAAGTATGTCAATGCTTGGTATCAATGATACCAAATAAGATACTTACCTTCTTTGACAGAAATACGTTTATTGTTATCTGCCAATTTAAGAAAAGAATCAATGTCTTTTAAAAAAGGTGGGATCTCTGTCATACATGACTGGGCATTGGGTCAATCTCTTCTTCCTTTGTCTGTGGGCTTGCCAATAACATCCATGCCTTTCCTGAGTGCAGTCATAGCTCTTCTTTCGTACATTTGTATCAGTTACTTGATTTCCTGGGTCCTCCTCTTGTGCTGGTATAGTCTATACATCATTCTCTACCACGGTGATAAAGGATACAAGTGGGGCGGTGGTTCAGACAGAGAGAATAAGTCACTTTTGACGTTGGAGAATATGTGATGGAAGATCAGAAGCTCTATAGAAATATTATCTTCAGTGAAAAAAATCTAAAGAACTCCACGTTTAAGCCAAAGGCATCGGTAGATGCAGCCAAGAAAAAGGATAGTCCTTTGTTCAAGGATGCTCATCTCTGGATCTGCTAGCGCTCTTTGTGTAACTAGACTCTGGCTTCTCTGATGTCTGTGGTGGTGCAGCGTTTTCACTTTGCTGCTTCACTCCTCTCGTCTCAGCATCAGAGTCAGTAAGTTTCAGAGGAGCTACCAGTAGTCAGAGGGGTGTCAGGAAATTGGACTGATATGCACATTTGTCTTAGAGAGGCTGCTTTAGGATTGTGCCAGGGGTACACTTCATCATCATGATAGTCTTGGGCATCCATCTTGCACTGGCTAATCTTGATTTTATGCAGTTCTGTTTCATATTCTCAATAGAACTTTTCACTTGGTTCTCTGAGGCACCAAATGTTCCTGTGTTGATGAGCTTTTAATGTTCTCATTAATTTTTATTTGAGTACTTTCTAGATTCTTACTGAAATTATATCACCAAGACCTTGAGGTGAAGCGAAGCTCTGTCCAAAATCTCACACCATTTTTAGCTTTTACATATTCACTCAGTGTACTTTCATGGAAAGAGATTTTCTTCAAAGCTTGAAATGGTGGTGACTGTTTTTGTTTGTGCTTTTATTTGTGTTTGTGTTCAGCTTTGTTACTGTCAGTTGCAGCCAGCTGCCAAGGCTGGCAGTTTTGGCTTTGTAGTAATCTAGATGGATAGATTACTACAATCTTTGTTGTAGTAATCTTTGTACTTTGTACTTGGCAAGCATAGTCAAAAGTACAGTAGTGCAAATGTACCGCACAGCAAGTACTGCGCAAAGTAAATCAATTTGTAAAGTGCAGTACAGACGTTTCCGCCTTCATCAGTGTCAAAGACAATTCTAGCCACATACACATTAAAATTTACAATGACAAATTGCAGATGATTTCAATGTTTGATTTCCTATCACTCACTTTCAGAGGAAATAGTTTACATTAAAATCCTCATACAGTCCCTCATATTTATGTGAGTAGAATTGTCTAAATGTTTTTGAACATATAGGGATTGGTCATTTTGGATGAATAGGTGAATTTATCTTGCCTTTGCAACATATTAGATACACTATATTGATATCCATTGAACACATACTTTTTGCATCATGTGAAACCATCATGTGATGATCTACCTGTCAGGCAATAATGTAACCAAAACACCTTTATTTACAGTAGTCCCTTTGTTTGGAAAGGAGTTATACCCTGATGAAGGTCTGATGAGCTGCCTGCGCTGCACTTTACACTTTTTTGCACAATAAATGTGGATTATGCTTCTTTAGGAGTGTGGGTACTACTGCCTATTGGATATACTCCACCTATGCACCCACCAGAGTGAGTGCAGAATGAGTGACTCAAATAATTTCCTTTTAGCTCCTTGCATATTCTGTACAGCCCCTGCAACTCACCCCGCAGTCCTCTTTGTCTTTTATTTCTCTTATTCTCTCCCTCCTTTGCTCTCTCCATTGTCTCCCAGAAGCTGCTCACATCCAATATAAACCCTGCTGCTGGATAACAAGCTACAAAGATCCTCATCCTCTTATCTCCAGGTTGTACTGCCTTACTACATAACTCAAACATGGTGCTGGGAAACCTGGAAGTTGCTCCATAAACTTCAGGCTACTCACCTTTGGTCATGACCGGAAGGCTACTCAGGCTACTCATGCTACTCCCCCTCTCTTTTAACATTCCTCTCTATGCACTTAGTCATGCCCTCAGTCATCCAATGCTAAAACAAGAAAAAACACCAGCACTATGCCTTTCTCATACAAACACTGTTGCATTATTGTTCCATGCACTATTACTAGACAATTTGTGATGATAATAATTTACTGATTTATCATGTACTGTTTGTACTGTTTGTATAAGAGCGTCAACTAAATTGCTAAAAGGTAAATTTGATGTAGACGTGCCCTCTAAAGGCCCAGCTATGAAAAGACAAGTTCTTCTCCAAACCACGGATGTCCACCATAGTGTATCCATTAGTGTATATTCTCTACGATAGGATATCTTCCAGACAGACGTGAAAATAATGCATCTACAGTCTTCAACATGTATAATAACAACAAAAATTTTAAAAAAAAAATTACATTACCAATGGTACTAGTGGTTATTAGTAGCTTGTAAGTGGCTAAGATTGTGTTTTATGCTCCAAAACTCATGGTATATACTTTATAGGTCCTGAAGCACAGCAGCCTCTACTTAGCTGTTTGCCATTTGTCAGCCCAAACAATCTCAGTGAAAGGTAGTAACATAGGCAGTAACATGTCAGCTGTGGGTATGGCATGACACTGTAAGTGACCCACTTCTGGCCATCCTTTAAAAATAGGAACATCAACTCACCAATATCTCAGCAGCACCAAAGTCACTGACTAGTGTTGAGTCTGGCCACAAGGACTGGAATGATGCTGGCAGTGGTAATGCCAAGTGGCCTTAATGGGTTTCTGGGACACAGTTTGTCATCTGCTTGTTTTTGAATGCCCGTTGCAGTTGCAATTTCCAAACATTTTCTACCGAGGCAGATTTACTTGTAATGTTGTGCTGAGCCAATCAGCTATGTCCAGTGAAATCTGTGACCTAGCTGACATGACCTAGCTCATGTCAGCACTAATAGGATAAGCTACCTCAACACAACAGACGTCAATATGTCATGACATACTGAACACATTTTAGAGACACACCGTCTGGAGAAACGCGTCCTATTATGCTAACAGCTAAATTCTTAACGTTTATTTTCCCATGCGTCCTTGTTTGTGAGTGACAGAGGAAGATCATTTCTGTTGTTGTGCTTGCATTGGAAAGCAAACTCAGTTTATTTTTCAGCAACTGATGCTCATATAATAGTAATAATAAAAATAATAGTTACTCACAATAGCATGACTTGGCTTGGCTACTATATGTGGGCGTATTTTAGTTTGCCACTATTCTGTTTGGAGTTTTGCTTCCTGTCCCCCAAATTCATGTGAAGTGATCTAGCTCAGAAAAAAACTGCCCTTTTGATAATTCCTGACAACCTGGATGTAACGATTAAAGCTTTAATTATATTGCATGCGTACCCTTTTTGGACACTGCATGTCCCGGGCTAGGCTGAGCAGCAGCTCATGAGAGATTGGGTCCACCAGGTTGAGAAAAGCTGCATTCTTGTACAAAATGTCATTGAGAGATGTTCCCTGGAGTCCTAAGTCCTGTGAGAAAAGAAAAAGAAAAGGAAATTGATCTGGTTAACTCTTAGTTATTAATGAAAAAAGCAACCACATACTTTCTTTGTCATCTCCTTTCAACTTTCCCACTTATCATGCTGCAAGCTGATAACATTTTACAATCAGAGTTGTGTGCACAGAGGCAACACATAGCGGGGTGTGGGGGTAATAACTATTATTGTGTGTGTGTGTGTGTGTGTGTGCGGGGGGGACCCGTTGGCTGGATGTGGGAGGGAATCAGGCTGGTTCTCACTCTTTCTGGGGGCTGTGAAATCATGATGCTCATTTACAGAGTTTAGTTGTTCTATTGCCCGCAGGGGGTTTCATCATTTTCACAAACCATAACTCTAACCAGAATGAAGAAAATGCCATTTGATATGAGTTAAACGCACTCCTGCTTTCAATCCTCATTCTTCAGTATTCATGAGCAAAGGGATGTGTGATGTTGTTGTTGTTTAATAGAAGCGGGAACCGGGACACATCCCCAGAGGTTGATGATATTTGCATCATCTGCAGGCTGTTTCTATTTGCAGTGACAATGTAAATACATTGAGGCAAAGGAAGCTGCATCTAGAGGTATTGCTCCGGGTGCCACCGTGTCATACTCAGACAGTGTTTGAGACATGACGTTTTCAGACACTTCAAATAGACCCACCAGCATGTAGCTACCAACACACACACACATACACACACACGTATACATAGAAAAAGCAATGACAAGCAAACTGTAGCAAGTGAAAACACAACATTCACAGGATGAAAGGTTGGCAGCGAGGAGAAGGGAAGTCAAAAGGAACTGAATTAAAGGAACTGAATTAAAACTCGTCTCCTCTTCTAAGACATCAGTCAGTTTATAACTCTCCTACTAACTATCCATAATATCAAGTGTTAACAGAGGAGGTTCTCTGCTGAGTTCTACACATTGCCCTGCACTTTACGTCTCTCCTCTCACATAGTGTATCGGTGATGTAACTGCTGGCTACTGTATGTCAAGAATGGGAAGAACGTCTTTCCACTGGCCCATAAGCTCATCACCGCCACTGTTTTCAGCGATGACCGTGTCTTATGGTGTAGAAAACTCCACATGTAGAGGCTGTAGAGGCGAAGCTGAAAACCCAGAAGTAATTGCTGCAAGATATGAACTGAAAAGACATTGTAGTTTATGAAGAGGAGGCTGGAGGTTGAAGCTATGTAAAACATGCACTACGCTCTGACAACCCTAACACAGTGGAAGCAGAGAGGAAAACTCCCATCAGCACTTTCTCCTCCTCCAGCTTTTGAGTTGATTTATTACGGTGGAGCTCTGTGGGATTCCCTGATGCTGGGCTATCCTCCAGTCCAGCTCTCCCTTTAAGAAACCTCATTTAGTGTAGGCTGCAGATAGCAATGTATCCATCAAAGGAAGCATAGTGGAATTTTATGATCTTATGATGCTAACCATGTAGTGTAAGCACGGGATCAGATCCATTGATTGTTGACTATTTTGTACAAAAGTGTGAGGGATTCACAGCTGAAACCCTTAACTAACCATATTTTGTAAGTCTCACAGAGATTTCATCCCAAGGATTAACTGACTCATTCCTACACACACAGCATGAGATGCTTTCCATTTTGTCGCTGACAGCATATCGGCTACATCTCTGTTTGACTTGTGTCTTCAGATCCAACTACAAAAGCCCTCTGCAAAGCTGCACATCTACTCTGATGTCTGCCTTGTCACAAAAGTCTGAATAGAGCGATCAGAGTTGTGAATCTGATAGCCTCATCCCACATCCACAGATCATTAGAATCCAATTAAATGTACTGCAGTAAATCTAGTCCTGACATCTGCTATAAGAAACATACCACTGTCAGTTGATGGCCTTGTAGCTCCAATCTTGCTTATTTTGATGTTTTTCTTGAATTAGTGGATTAAATGTTGTTTTATGGGCTGAGAAAATGTTCATGTATGTAATCCCATGTAATTACTTATGTAACCCCATCAAAACCCAAGGTATAAAGTCAAAACTGCATGGTTGTCACACAAAAAATAAGGATGTTTTCCTATTTCCTGAAAGGTTAACGTGGTAACACGGTATTCACAGCAGCAATGCTTTGGAGGGAATATCTGAAAAGTAGGACAAGGCAGATATGTCATCTTGCTCACATGAGATGTAAGAAATGGTATATTCTTGAGCAAAGCCCTGTACGCCAGTAGCAGCATCTAGCTTGACTCAAGACACTCAATACACGATGAATGGAAAGGAAATCTTTGTTGGGCAATCAATTTGTTGGGAAAAGGGTCAATCGCACCTATTAAGCTCACATTTCCATTAATCTTGCTAGCATGTTTGATCTCCAATTACATCAAGGGAAAAACGTCGTCTCTACTATTGAACCATTTTCCATTCTTTCCATTATAATATCATATGTAATAGTTTACAGCTAAATCAAAGCATTGGTTAAATGTGGGAATGTGTGCCTCACAAATTATATCACATTTTAAGTGTCAGTAGCTTGAATTTTCAAAAAATGCTTGGGTATAAATTAACTCCATATTAAACTTGAATAGTTGTAAGTATAGTTGTACACATATTCAACGGGTTGGTTTGGCCCTCCGACATATGGACACATATCAAGACAAAATTATAATTATAATTATAATTTATAAGTCTTGTACATAAATTAAAGATCAATGGCATCTTTTCCTTTGGAAGAACATTACTCAAGATCTACTTCATATACCAGCTATACACTCAACACCAAAACCTTGCAGTTTTGAGTAGAATATGTTTTCACACCATCACAAAATGAAGAATTAATACATAAAACTTGGGCAAGTATAAATAAAAAAAATAAAAAAATACAAACTGGTATTACCTCATCATGAATTATAATAATAAAGTCACAAAGTAACTAAAATCTGTTAAGTAAGTTTTTTTCAGAGGTGTCATGTAGCAAGTAATGGTGGATAAAATAAATACAGTGGGCCACCTTAGACCTAAAATAGGTAATCCACTTTAATTATTGCTTTCTGCACCATTGCACATCGGTTCAGTGCACATGTTTTAGAGCTTAACTGATACGAGTATTTGCTGATTCTTTGTTTACTAATGAATATCAAGAAGATCCTAAACTAATTAACTCAATGGCCCAGAAGGCAGATCTAAGATGGAGATGCAGTAAGAGGCCAGTGTTATTGGTTTCTCTTTGTAATGACTTCCTCTGTGTGAAAGAAGCATGCTCCCAACATCCATCATCTCAAGGCGATTATCTCCAAATCCAGCCTTCCCTGAGAGAAAAGGCTGCTTTGCTGCTTGAGTACAAACAGGAGATCTACTGCCAGTGTTTTCAATGTGAGGCTCAGTGTGAAGTATTATTAGTCAGACACTTGGCTTCAGCCCCATTCACCCTAACCATAGCTGTGCTCTGGATACACCCCTGTAAGCAATGGAGAGACTAATTAAATCATACTGGGTTTTGTCCTGTTAGGTATAAGGGGATCGGATACTCAGTACACGGGTTATCTGGCTAGACGACCATTCCCTTTCAGAGCAAACAGGTGGTTCATTTAGACAGTAATGAGGGGGCAGCCCCGTCATTAGTGTTACTTTTTCACAAAAAGATCAAAGAAGGCCAACCAGGCCCTGTGTCTTCGACAGGGGCCTTCATGTCAGCAGGAGGACCCCCTTTTCAGAGGGACTTAAACTGAGAGGGGCGTCATTGCAAGCATTTGTAAAAAGGAAACGGTAATGATAATCAGATAGCCAATACTTTTGAAATTCCTCAGTACACAGGATAAGATGTTACTACCCCTTGTGCCATATTCCAGGGCAAGCACTCATAGAGGCCCAATTCACATATTATAAGACTGATACAAAAACCACCAAAGGAACACCATAGCAGACATCAGGCCACACCGTGATAAACCTACAGCATCATTGGTCAGGTGGCACCAGTCGCTAACTACCAATGTTGAGTTAGGCCCACGACACCTCAGCTGTTAATAATAATTACCAGTGATACACTGCAGGGTGTTACATGTGGCTGCATTTGAAATACAGGACTCAAGGTCCCTGGTGGGCTTGGTCTCTTCACCTCTAGCTGGACTATAGATTATTCAATGAAATGTCTATGATCTATTATTACTGGGCTCCCCATTAGTAACATACAATAGCCAGTACACTTACATATACTGAAATAAGCATACATCAGTGAACAGGCTGCTATTGCATGATACATATTTTGTGTAAAGGCATATTGGTTATCTTGTGAATAGATTTTACATTTTGCAGATTCAGTTTAACACCAAAACCTTTCTGAGTTTATTAATTATGGGTAAACAGATCTACATTTCCTTTTCTGGTGTTCATAAACAAAACAAAAATTTTACAGCCTCAGTTATTTAACACCCACGTTTAGCTGCTATTCTTTTTTGGATATACCTGTAAACTTTTGTTTACATTCGACCAACGATTGATGCCTTTAATAACAAAGTTTAAAATACGAGCAAAGTTTTACAATAAGCCACATTCACCCCATACATTACCAAATACTGTAACCTTTTACCTTCCTCAGCAATTTGAGCACTTCAGATGCTTGCTCTGTGTTCTGCTCTCGGAGAAGCTTCTGTATTTCCCGGATCCAAGCCACTCTTCTGACATAGGGGCTGTGGTTGGTTTTCCGCAGCATCCCTGGGAGCTTGTCGGACTTGAGCATCAAGGATGTAAACAAGAAGTCTCCGCCGCCTCTCCCTGCACTTCTCTCGGCTTCTCCGGAGCTGTCATTCCTCTGGCGTCTTCTTTTGGACAATTTCGGTTCAATGTCGAGACTCCTCTGTCTGCTCAACTTGGAACCCATCACTCCGGGGAAGATGTCTCGGCGTATTTGGAGATGAAAATAATGTGACAACGTGCAGCCGTAACATTACACTTAACTTGTAGAACGCACTATATCCTATTCTGCAGTTCTGTGAAGAAAACAGGTGGAGATTTGCGCATTTGCAAAACGTGTATTCTCAATGAAATTATATCTAAAAGTTGTAGCGTTACTCAGAAATCATCGTAATTTGTGTTCAGCAGTTTGCTCCGCCGTCCCTGCCTCTTGCATCCATCCATGCACTGCCTCAACACAAGACGCTTGCAGCACTTGCCGTACTCTTGCTCGAGAGCCCCTCATCCAATCAGAGTGTGAGATGCTGTGCAGCCTGGGAGTCGTGTGAGAACAGTTCCCAGCTTAGTTTTGCTGTTAGACTCCATGTCATTAGACAGGTTTTTTGCACATTGTCCAACCAAGAGACACCTTGCTTTTGCACAACACCCGTGCACTTTGGTGTTATAAGTAGTAGTGTAACTGTAGTAACTGTAGTGTTATAAGCAACTGGGCTTTATTTTCATGTATAGTTTGGACTGCGTATAGTTTATAGGTTAAAATGGAGTACTATTTTTGTGTTTGAGGCACTGAATTTAACTTTGAAATAAGGTAAGATGAAATGTATCTATGGGGAAATTGGGTCATTGTAACTGCAAAAGTAATAAATACATAAGGGAATATATAAACAGAAAAAAAATGAAATAAACAGTTGCGGTTATATATAAATATTTAAAGCCGGAAGTTTAGCACATATGAAGTAGACTGTCTGTAGGAAATATGGTGAAAAGTATAGAAGAAAAAATAAGTACACAGTATATAAAAATATGAGAATAGAAAAAATAAATATCAATATGTATTCCAGTATTAAATGGTGGAACCATTATGAAAGTATTTGAATATGTGTAGTCTGTAACAATGAGAAGGATATGGGAAACTGGAGAAGGCAGATAGGCCCTATGTGACTTTACAGCATACATGGTGTGAGAATTGTCTATTCATTGACAAGACATAGGGAATTCGTTTTACATCAGCACGTAAAATAAACAGTACAGCGAATATGCAGAAAAGTGTCCAGAAAAAAAAAAAATAGTGCATCAAATGACCATATACATACAGATTAGTCCAGAGCATGGGAATGCAGAGAGCCGTCCAGGACCGTTTGTATAGACAGTGCCTCTGGTTGGCTGGGAGACAGGGGGCCGTTTGGACACTAAGCATTGTACATACTGCATGTCTGATGGCGATCGGCACAAAAAGCACATAAAGAGGTCTGTGTTGCACCTTGGTGGAGGCTGACGGTGCTCCGTAGCTGCATCAGCTCACCATAGAGGGGGTGGGAGCTGTTGTCTAAGTTGGAGTTCAGTTTAGTACTCATCCCCTCTGCTACTGCCTCCGGGTTGTCCAGGCTCAGTCCTAAAACAGAGCTAGGCTTTTTCATTAGTCTATTTTTTCTACATCCCCAGCCATGATGTTTCCCCCTCAGCACACTACTGTCTGCTGTGTACATTGAAAGGTTTGAGCCTGCCCCCTCCCTTGTACATTGCCTCCATGATAACATGTCTTGCTTGTTGCCCTGTTGGTCTTTGTAGTGGTGGACAGTCTCAGGTAGGGGGAGGGGCCATGATATAGTCAGCCACATTGTTGTTGTCAGTAATAATAATAATAATAACTTTATTTGTATAGCGTTTTTCAGACACAAAATTCACAAAGTGTTTCACAACAATACAAATAAAATAATCAAAAGAACAATAATATATTAAAAAAGGAGTAAAGCAGCAAAAAGGCCATAAAAGGAGCCAATCAACTAAGTGTGTTTTTATGCTATTTTTAAAGGTATCAATTGAATGATTCTCCACTAATCAGACATGTTTTGGGAATATACAGTAGATTGCTGTTTTCTGACCTCAGGGAACTATTTGGAGCATATCTGACAATCGTGTCACTAATATTGGCAGGGGCAAGTTTATGAAGGCACTTAAACACTAGAATTGCATTGCTATTCATTTAAATTTATTTAGTGTGCTCTTGACTTTCTTTTTCTAATTGAGACAGTTTTGTTGACCAATGTTAAATGTTAATTTGGGATTATTGTTTACCCAATTACCAGTTCATTTATTAAACAACATCTTAAACAGTACAAAAACTGTTGTCAATGTGTGCAGAATAGATTGCTACATTATTACATTGGCCTTTTTCATAATTCAGTATGGCTCCTTGATCCAGCGGCTACGCGGAAGTCTAGTCTCTCTTGTTCATCGGTTCACTTGATTCAGCAGCAGCTGGGTGAGCCGAAGAATGGACTGAGTTGCTCAGTGAACCGCTGAGTCGAGTGAGCGAAAGGGCCGACTGAACCAGGTGAGCCGAAGGGCTCAGTCCGTTCTTCAGCTCAGCGGTTCACTGAATGATTCAGTCAGTTCTTTGGCTCAGCGTTTCACTGAACGGCTCAGTCCGTTCTTCAGCTTTGCGGTTCACTGAACCGCTCAGTCGATCCTTCGGGTCAGCGGTTCACTGAATTATTCAGTCCGTTCTTCAGCTCAGCGGTTCACTGAACTGCTCAGTCGGTCCTTCGGCTCAGCGGTTCACAGAATGATTCAGTCCGTTCTTCGGCTCAGCGGTTCACTGAACCACTCAGTCAGTCCGGTTCATTCAGCAGCACCCAGCACAGACGGACACACAAGTCACCCAGCATGCTGGGACGTGGTTAGTGTTTCCCAATGAATAAGTTTGAGAATATATGAGTGATTATGACTAAATCAAATCAAATCAAATCAAATTTATTTGTATAGCCCTTACTCACCGTTACAGTCTCCAAGGGCTTCACAGTGCCCAACTTGTGAAAACAATAAATGGTTAGTACACGACATCCCCCAACCTTAGACCCTCACAGAGAAAAAGGAAAAACTCCCAAAAAACCTTTTAGGGAAAATGGAAGAGACCTTGGGAGGGGCTACTCAGAGAGGGATCCTCCTACCAGGACGGTTGGGTGTGCAATAGATGCCGAGTTTGGGCAAGCAGCATATACAGAGTTCATGAAAGTTTATTATGGTGGACATCCAGATGTGATGTGGGGCATCACAGCACACGGCAGCTCAGTCGGTGTCCTCGTAGGACTAGGGACCACGCAGACGCCAACACTGCCCAGATAGGAGAACGCCCGCTCAGTCAGCATCGTCCTAGGAGGGAGGACCACGCAGACGCCAACTCTGCCGAGCTGCAGCCTGGAACAGATAGGAGACACACCCACACACACCCATACACACTCACACTCACACAGACAGACATATGACTAGTTTATGGATAATAGCCAGCTTTGGAGTTATTAGCAAGGCAGGATCGGGGGCGATTCCGTTGCGTATGCGAGTTGAACCAACTCACTCACTTAACCGATTCGGTTCTTTTGAATGATTCGTTCGCGAATCGGCTATCACTAGTCTTGATGACACCAAAGGCATGGACAAGTTTCTAACAGTCAGCTGTGGAGAGCATCCCACACACTTTGGAGATGTTACGCAGGTGATATGCTGTTTTACAGATATTACCGATGTGGTGCTTAAGACTGAGATCACTATCAAAGAAGACAGGGATTCTTGAGATGGATTTTATGATTTAGAGACAGGGAGTCAAGCTGAACCAATACGTTCTGTGTCTGTGTTTCATTTCCAATAACCAGAATTTCAATAACCAAACTTTTGTTTAGTTGTAGGACATTCTGTGACATACACAGAGTAATTTCATCGACACACTGTAGTAATGAAGTAATTGTTTTTTGGCATCTGGCACAAGCTACATATATATCTGTGTGTCATCAGCGTATTGATGAAAGGAGATATTGCATTTATTAATAATGTCAGAAAGTGGAAGCATGTACAAATTGAATAGAAGGGGAGCTAAAACTGAGCCTCGGGGCACCCTGTATGTTAT
>CABFOQ010039099.1:0-12891 GCA_900660455.1 Gephyroberyx darwinii
GGGGGTCCATGCTGGTGCGGGTTGGGTAGGCGGTCACCTGGCCAGCACGGTGCACCCTGCCTGGGTAATGGACAGGCAGCACCACCCTCTGCTGCCGGCTGTGGACCGGGTTGCCAGGTTCCATGCATACTGGCCCTGGATTCCCCTTTTTTTGTTCTGTGAAAAGTAATAAAGGGTGTGAAATTGAGCATCCTACAAATGAAAAGTACTTTTTGTTCATGCAACTTCTTGACATCTCAATAGTGTTGATAGAAAAGGCATTAGCAAAACCCTATTATTACATTCCACGGACTGAACATCAGACGCTGTGCACCGACTCACCGATGATGTTGTGTCTACAGTGGGGACAGGTGTGGTGCTGGAGCAACCAGGGGTCGACGCACTTCTTATGAAATCTGTGAGCACAGGGGATGACCCGCAGCTCCTGAGAGGAGAAAATATAAAAAGACGAAGCGTTATTGGTCAGCTTTGACCTGCTCAAGTATCGGTGGTTTGGTTACCGGACAGATGACCTCAATGATGACCTCATTATTGGTTATGGCCTAATGTGGGATAAACTCTTTAACTGCATTATCAAATGTCCCCCTATACGTGAATTAAGACAACACCGGTAAATATCCCACCTCATACTGGCTATACAAGCTCATATGGTGGATATGGTCAAATTTGGGATAAACATTTTAACTGCATCTTCAAATCCCAATAACAAGTATCCATATACATGAATTAACAGAACATATTAAGGGAACAGCAGTAAAAAAGATATGATATAGGCCTATACGTCTATAAGTCTTAATATCTCATAATGTTGGCTAATATCTTAAATATTGTGAGACAAACATATCCCATGCATTGTAAAACACTGATATGGAGTTGGCAATCTCTTACAAAGTGCAAATAAATTCCCTCCATAAGAAGTATAAGACAAACTGCAATAGGTTTTGATTTCCCAAAGGGTGAGTTTAAACACATTGTGGAGTGTGGGTGAATGTCCACACGGTGGCAGCAAAGTTGCACAGAAGCTTCCATCGTTGGTTGTGACCCGACTGTCTTTTCAACTGCTGAACCACCGAGAGCCACCTTCACACCATCGCCTGAACAAAACTCTCAACTAGACGCCACAACGCTACCGCTTTGACGCTGAACGTCACCGCTTTCCGGAACAAAAACAAAACAACGGCTCACACTTGAGAGTTGATATGAAAAGAGCGCAGCGCTTTGCATTCGGATCGGAGAATTGGCATCGAGGAATTCACCGGAGCACTGTGGATATGGATGATCATATTAATTTCCAGCGAGAGCTCTTTCACTGCCATAAGTTCTTTACTCTGTGGCTTAATGTGACTCATCTTTGGGTTCTTTTCCACCCAAGCTTTTGTTGCTTAGTTCACTGCTCAAAAACCGCTTTGATGCCATTCAGCCTTTTATATCGCCACTTCCTCTGTGCAATCCTGGCGCCGCGCTTTGTTGTGTTTTCTCCTCCTCCTCGCTGAAGAGACACATAACCACAAAAAAAACACACATACCAACTGCGTCCCCGTGGGCATTGGGGTTTGTTCGCCCGACATCCCTGGGTGACGATGAGCAATGCGGTTACAGTAAATCGTCAAAGTCCAGAGGATACATATTTCGACAATGACTCCTTCAAAAGATTAAAGGAGGCCGTGCTGGGAAAACAGGAAGCATAATCACAGCCCAGTGCACTCTGGGTACCGTTATCTCTCCAGGTGCAGTGAAAGAAATGCACCGGAAAAGAATGTCACAGAAGATCGGAGGACCACGGCCCCTGAGCACATCAGGGGACTTCCACTCTATTGTCCAAATAACTCCAGTATGTGCGCCAAACAGGTAATGAGAAAAAAAAAAAAAGAGCTCGATGGGTAGAGCACGGCGCATTCGCTGCAAAAATGCACGCGTTCATATCTGTTGCATGACCTGTGATGGTCTATTCATTATGGGCAAGCCTAGCTAACACCCAAGACCCAAGAGTTCCTTTGTATTCAGGCAACAGTGCTGCACGAGGTACTTAGTACAGGCATGACTGAAGTATGGTCACAGTAGAGAATGCCCTCAAGGGTATCGTGGCCTTGATACAGTGGTTACTAATGCACGTATACACTAAATATCGTCATGGTTACTACAAGGGTTGGTACAGCAACCGATAAAGTCCTGCTAGCCGAGCTGTAAGGGTTTGCTTGGATGAAAACTACCCATTGACTGAACGAGGGTCGAGCATGGGGGTTGTACGTCTTCTCTTACCTCCCCATCGATGTATTTCTCCAGGCAGATGGCACAGTCTGAGGTGGAGCTGCTGCTCAGCGAATCAGACGCCCCGCAGCTGCTCTCGCGCTGACCCTTGACCTTGGCCTTGAACTTCCGGGTCTCCATCTTTTCCAAGGCCTGGATGGCCATCCTATTCATAGAGCTCTGTGATGGTGAAGATGGACAGAAGAGGGTCAGACTGTCAGTTTCAAGACTTTTAAAGACTTTTTAATGCTACGTGGAATCAAATTTAAGACCAGTTTAAATTTAAAGCCCATTTCCAACATAATAACATTTTTAACCGATGATGTAACAATAATATTGACCAATAATGTTATAACGTAGAGTAAGACGAGAGTTATCACATTATTATATGATATTATTGTTACATCATCAGTTTTTACACCCTTCATAGAATGATAATCACCAGTTAATGAAATAATAATCTAATGTTATTACATTTTCAACCCATTTAGATGTTCATTTTGTTCATTTTTGTTCCACGTTGTTAAATTATCTGGCAGTAACTACATTATCAGTTCCTGCAGGGCAGCTGCGGTAACACTGAGAATCATTTAACAAACCCAAAAATAACATCCTTAACTTGTCCCAGATGTGGTCACTGCAATAAGATCTATATAAGGTCTACGTTGTATTGAATCTGACGGCATAAATACACGAGCTGCAGACATGATACTAACGGCAGCTCAGTGAAACTGTGGGCTGAGCAGACAGCACATTGCAGGAAGGAAGAGGGTTGTTATATGTGACAGCTCGCCCCTGGTGTGAGCTGTCCTCTTAATTAGTCACCAGAGGAAGTCATCGTGACCGACTCATCTGCCGCTGTGACGCACACACACACACACACACACACACACACATACACACACAGACACACACAGACACGTGCAGGTGTGCTGGCAGGATTACACCTGTCTTAGAGGATCCCTGCTACATGTTTTCCTGCTTTGTCGTGACATGGCGGAGTGTCGGGCTCCGGCAGCCGAGCGCTGATCCTGGTTCGTGAAGCTGAGAGCTTCGTGTCAACACACGAGAGGAATCAATCGACGCCAGAGCTACTGTGACTGTCGCCTGACTCAGTGGCTGCAGCTTCCAGTGAACTAGTGCTGCTGGGAAAAACAGGTTTTTGTGTGTGTGTGTGTGCGTGTAGGTAGACACAAACCTGGCTTCTTCTTTGCTTGAGTTTGATCTTGATGAGCAGAATGAGGCAAACCAGAGACACAACCACAAAGAAGGCCAGGAAGATGCCCATGTCGAAATATTCCGTGGGCTGCTGTGGAAAAGGAGAGGAGAGAAAACAATTTTGTCAAATAATCTTCACGTGTAGCCGCTGGCAACACATGTTTGAAACGGTTATTACACCTGATGACAAATGTTGTGTTTCACATTTCCATTTTTTTGGGGGGGTCAAATGTGACGATATTGGATGACAGATCTGTGTTTCCTCAGCAGACTAGAAGGCTGACTCATTCACTCTGTGAGAATTATGATGAAAATGAGACTTCCACATAGTTTGGCACTGACGTCTAGAACAGCGAGAATTTGGTTTCACTTCACAGCAGAAATTCATCAGTCTGAAGATGAAAATGTCATGTTTGTATCCAGGTTACTACCGCCAACATCAGGGACATCATCATCCGACAAAAACAACCAAAAAACAGGTAGAAGATCATTTTAAAAAAGGTGGGACGACGCCCACAGTGAGAGATGGAGTAAAGGAAACCGTGACCACTGACCAGTTCCTTCAACTCTTTCCATCTCAGACAAGCTCTTTCTCTCAGGCTTTCATTATGTCAAGCTATTTGACCTCAAAGTGTGCTGGTGCCTTTATCAAATATTCCAAGCAAACAAACAGCTCTTTGAACGGGTGATATTAATCTCTCACAGCGCTGTGCAAAAAAAAAAAAAAAAAGTCCTCGGCCTCGGGGGCGGCGGAGCGAGCAGAAGAAAGGACCGGGTCAGATTTCTCCGCTGGAATTTTTGTTGTTCTTCAAATCTGCGACTTTGCAGCGCCGGCTCTCGCGGACAGACGTGTTCGCTTTTGCATTGGTGTTCCTCACATGTGCGTCGCATGTGTGTGTCCGAGTCACACACACACACACACACGTCATCTACAGAGAGCGGTTCTGGTTTTGGCATGAGATCTTACCCTCGGTGGTCTGTGTTGTATCCTAGCGCGGGCCACTTTCTGCTTGTTCACTATGTTCATCAACTTGACGGCGTCGTTGCCCTTCACGTACACCACCGGTCGCTTCAGGGGGTCCTCGGCAACCTGGTTGAGCTGGGAGGAGACGGGGCGAGACCAGGAGATACATAAGAGACCGGATGTACCCAACACATAACACCATTTGTAAGGTTAGACCAATATATCATCTGTTGTTACGTCGCCCCCCCTCCGACACGATGGAGGTTCCTCCCTGACCAAGGCTCTTTGTGCATTTGTTCATTTCATTGTTCAGTAAAGTGTTTTATGAGTTCATCCTTCACTCACAGACAGTGATGTACCCCAGGGTTTGATAGTTGTAGTATCACATGATGATCTAAACGCTGTTTCTAATGTTTTTCCGCCCCGCCAAGAATACAATCCTGGGAAGAAACACTTAATACTTGTATTTTTTTGGATTGAAAATGGTCAGATTTGTGTATCGGCTATCGGCTAGCCTGCATCTGTTGAACCCTGACAATTTGTCCAGAATCGCACAGACCTACAGCTTTGTAAATGATCCCCTTATGAACTCTTTCATTTCCCCACTGGGAAAAAATGGCCTATAGGCTGGAGACATGGAAACTGTGGTCACTCTCCGCTAAGAAGGAGCAGGAAGAAACAGTCAATGAATAGTATGTTCTGGCTTTGGAGCCAGTTGACATGCTCCTTTACTCCTCCTCCCTTCTCTGTTCTCCTCTCTAGTCTGCTGCTGGAATCTGTAATTTGAAAAGCCCAAGGGAAATACCGGGGATATTCACATTTCTATTTCTTCTGCTGTCGTCATGTTCCCCAGTGAAATATGCTCCGGCTTAAAAGTATAGATGTTGAAACTTTTGATCTCCCGCTCGATTCTGCTGCGCTATTTCCTCTCCGACTCCACCAAGAATCTGGCTTGGTGTTTGGTGACAACAGTGCCAATACTGACAGAACATAACAACTATGGGTGCAAGGTGTCTCCGTTAATTGACTGAAAGTTAATGACAAAGTGTTTCACCCACATAGCAGCACTTCTCCTCTCATAAAATGATGAAAAAAGGAGGTCAAGTACATTAACGTCATGAAGCTCCTCTCCTAATTTTGGCCCCGGGACTTTAACCCTCCCTAAGCTCCTCCTCCCTGCCCCTCGGCCTTGTGGGTCCTGTCTCAGCCGATCGGGCAGCTCTGACTGGAAAAGCCTCTCGGGGGAATTTAACACACCCGCCCGGCGCTGCCTTTCATGTGGTCCTCGCGCGATCCCTTTTATCTCTCAGCTACGCGCTTTACGACCCAGCGGCAGAGAAGAAGAGGAGAGGAGGAGGAGGGGGGGGACCTGCAAGTCCAGGCCTGGCGTAGCGAGGATGAATACCACAGGAGAATTCTTGCGACAAAGCCGCTCAGACGAGCAACTCGTGTATTATAGCTCTCAACAACAAAGACACGGGAGCCAGCAACGGCGGAAGAAAGACGGGGAGGGAAAGAATGTGTGGAAGAAAAGCGCGAGGCTTTAACTTATGTGCGCGCGTCTGCGGGCGCGAGGCATGTACTGTACATGTTTTCACAAACGTGTGTTCAAAGACAAGACCCGCGGATCATGTATGTATGGTCTCGCGGGGGGTGGGGGGGGGGTAATGTGAGGTAATGTGTGCGAGCGCGCGCTACCTGTGCAATTATGAGCTCAACACAGCCCCGGTCACGGTCTAGTGAAAGCCGAACCTGGAGATCCACTTTCAGCCTGTCGCAGCGCAGCGCACCACTCTGAACACAAGACCGGCTGAAAGCCCCGGGACGGCTGAATGAGGCGGGCTGATCCTCGCGCTTTTCAGCACAACTAAAGATAGAAAGATCATTGTTTGTACAAACGGCGCGCACCGCCAGTCCGAAGGGCTGGGCGTGTTTCTGGGCTTTTATTCAGAAGTGAAAAGCGGAGCGTCTTTTTACAGACAGACCGAGACAGATTAGATCGTTTCAACATTGTTGAAACGTGACTGCATGAATGCCTGGGTAATTTCAGGTGTGTACAAACCTGGTCGATGGCATCCGGGTTTTCTGACACATCAAAGATGACGGCTGTGGCTCCCCTCTGCACCGCTCTCTTTGCCTGCAAACACAAAGCACAGAAATGATCATTAGATACACCAAACGCTGGGAAATGGAAGTCCAACAAGAGATATTGTCATGTTCAGATAGATCCACTTTTGTAAACATCACTCTGGACATCCAAAAGTTGGTTTCACGTTCACACGAAGGCCACTAGAGGGAGTTCTCTGACTAAGAACATTCATGCTAGAGAGAACCAACCGGTCAGAAGAAGTAAACAAGCCATTGATAACATTGGCCAGGGTGAGCAGATGTGGCGTATCTCCCCATCTCTCCCCAGCCTTCATGATGTCATTGCAAATACATCTGCATCATATTACGCTAATAGTATGATAGCAGCCCAAACTGGCGTATCTCTGTCATAGCTTGCCCTGCACCGAGGACCCAATGCGAGTGCTGTTTTTGCTGGGAAACTCTTAGGTATCACATGGCGCTGAATTGAAAGTGTTTGCACTCGGGAAAAGTTACCCTAAAAGTTATGAAGGATTTCAGCTGCACAAAAAAAAAAAGGCGGTTTCTTTCATCTAAGGAAAGAGAGAGTCATAGTACAGAGGTCTTTTGAGGCTTCTGCTAAAGGCAAAAGATAAAGGAAATGCTTGGATCTGCAGAACCCCAAGTATCTCCTTGCAGAATCCAAATCGCCCCCCCTCCCTCCTCCACCCCTCCTCGTCGGAAAAAAGTTCCTTTATCTCAGCTCCTACTTTCCCCGACGCCCCGTTCTCACCCCACTTGATTCACGGTGCCCTATTTAGACAACGTTTTGATGTCTGCACTACATGATCTAAAAGAGCGCGGCTGGGATCATATCCTGGTATTATCAAATGCCCTTGGGTTCTTGCCAACACTCTTCATAACTAGCGGGGAGAGGGGAGTGAAGATCAAAGTGACAATGTACAGTGCTGTGACTGCTGCAGAGTGACTGGAGAGTGTCACCGCTCGGGTCTACAGGCACTTACAGAGGAGAGAGAGAGGAAGAAGTGGTATGTGTGGGGGGGGAAGTGCAATTGCTCTTTTTGCAACCCTTCCTGTTAATTTAGAGGTGGCAATCTTCAGTAATGTGTGGTTGTCGCATTTCACTGCTGTGACTGCTTCTCTTGCCCTCAGAGGAAAGGAACAGAAATATATGTGATAAGACTTTGAACAAGAAGACGATGCTTGAAAACTGTCTTCCAATACGAGCTGCCAGGGCTGCACCATCAATCGTAGATGATCGTATATATATCGCGATTTGATGTATTTTGTGCTACACTTTCAATTCCCCTGACCAGTCACATCCCGTTGCATGTGCAAGCGTGCAGCCGTGTGACCGAGATGAAAGTTAAGGTGGAGAAGAAGCAGGCAGCTGGAAAAGCGGAGAAGAATGGAGGGAAATCCTTCACCCGTGTCTGAACGTGAAGAACGCTTTAGTTCCTAAAAGTGGATCATCGTCTGTCATTTGGAGATACTTGGGTTTTAAACCAGACGATGACAAACAAGTACAGTGCAAAGTTTGCCTCAGGGTTGTAGCCGCAGCCCAAAGTAATAAAGTACTAAGTGTTATTTGAATGTTGTAAATAAGGACCTGAAGGACCTTGTGTTCCTGTCGTACAAGTAAGACAGGAACACAAGACCTTCTAGCTGCTGCTACTAAGTGAAAATACACGTTAAGGTGCAAAAGTGCAATGAAATCATTTTGTTTCTTGCTTATTTTGTTCAGCAAAATAACCATGATATTCACGTTTGCCATAATGCTGCAGCTCAGCGACCTGCTGTGTTCAGCTGTCCACCTAGCTGAACCACAGATCGGTTTCAACGGTGCCAAGTATCTGTTCTGAACGTACAGCAGACATCCGTCGTTTCAGGTGAAGAAAAGGTTTCGGATGAGTTGGAATGGCTCATCTTCAACCCCCGAAGCAAGAACCTCCAGAGAAACTTCACAAGCCGAAAAGGCCCAGAGAGGCGTTCACGTTCTCCACGATCAATAACCGCTTTCCGCACTATGAATACCTCCACCACAACAAATAAGAGTTTACAGAGGAAAAAAGCAAAGCCAGGTCCGCTTCTTGTAGAAGACGCTACGCTGAAGAATATGCAGCTCAATATGAACCGCCAACACAATAAAGGCTTTTAATGTTTTACCTAGAAGACGTTCCTTGGCACTTTTCCCACCTCTCATTCGTCTGTTTGCCTTCCAGAGAGCAACTTCTTTTGCCCACAGTAGTGATTGATCCCCTCCATGCTCCTTTATGTGCAGGCTAGGCTAGGCTAGGCTAAGCTAGGCCAAGCTGGAGCAGGTAGAGGGTCCATGGGCAAGTCTGGGTTTGGAGGGACTACTGCTGCATGGAACAAGTTACAGCAGGGGGGGGGGAAAGCTATCTGATACATGCGTTGCCACATGTAACCCACGCTATGAATTCAACTTTTAGTGTAAGTCAGATTCAAGTAAAGCGTAAAAGATTGAGTGCACATCATGATCCTTCAGCATGAGCTTTCCCCAGAGGAAGCCCACAGTCAGGTCTCTCCCAGAGACGAGGTGTTTGTGAATCTGACTTTCACAACTCAACAAAGACTATAATTAACACTGCAAACTGATTTGATCTCCTCCAACTGTGAGCGAAAAGCCTTATCAAACGCCGAAACATTAAAAACGGCTATGCACTATTAATAAAAAAGCGCTTCCAACTTTTTGCCTTTCGTCCTGCCGGCTTTACATAAGCTAACATCTCTTTCTCTCCCACTTTTGTGCTTGGAAGTTCAAAAGCGAGGGGAGTGAAATCTCGCTCGGCTTTTTCCCTCTCACCCAGTTTTTCTCTCGGCTCCGCATTGCCAGGCTCTAGCCCCCATTTAATTCAGCGCGAGTCTGCTCCTTTGATGTTAGCTCTCCCAGTTAATAATTAATAGCTCTTGGTAAGACGCTTTGAGAAGAAAGAGATCTCCCTCCTAAAGAATCTCCACTCAGGCAGGCCTGTGCTGCAGTGCAGAGACTTGCCTGACAACAACAAAAATGCATCCACAGGCAAAACTGTCTCTCTTAAAAAAAACCTCCCCACCCCCCAAAAGAAACTACAACCCTGGACACCACAGGAAGGATAAATACTCCTTGTATTGTGACCATTTTGAAAAAACCTAAAACCATCTACTATGACAAGACTCCAAATCGACTGAACGTTTCAGCGATAGCGGGGAAGAAAAGCAGCTGAGTGGAAATACTGTTTACTTCACCCACTCGAAACAGCTATAGGGTTTCAAGTGACACTGCTCCCAGTGTAAGCAGATACTGTGCAAGTAACGTGAGCCGGCATCCAGTCATCCACTGCAAAGTTTTAAAAAAAGAATAACAACGTGCGCTGCAAAACGCCAGCTTTCATTCATTCAAGGTGAAATGGTTTTGGAGAGGGTCTAGGTTCATCTAGGAGGCCTTTTTCACCGTCTCATTCAAGACACATACACACAGATGCTCGTCAAACTGCATCACTGTTGCTCCGCCTCTTAAGGGAATTGTTCAGAAAACAGCAGCGGTTTGAAAGATGATAGTTCTGCGAGGCGATACACCAATTCAGTTCTATCTACACAAGGACGAGGGAGGTAACTGGGAAATAAAAGTGAAAGGAGTCCTAAAAATACAGTTTTAAACCGTGATAGTGTTTTTAAAAGGGTCTTGAACGCTCCGGTCCAAGCTCTCTGAACGGTCCTTCCACAGGTACTGGCTCGACGAACTCCCCCCGGGGGGGCTCGGATGAGGCCATGAGGATCAGGGTGCAATCTTCCCCCGAAACGGACAGAAACCACAGCACACAAGTACCGAGAGCCGAGTCTAGACGCGAGAGGACGCGGAGGAAAAGGAAAGCTATGTTTAGCATCCCTAAGTCGAGTCTGCCAGCTTGTAAGATTTGAGGGAGAGAAATTTTTGTTTGTCTGGAAAAGAGAATTTTCTCTCAGCACAGCGCTCAGACATGTGCAACGGGGGGTGAACTTCAGAGAGGTCTCGGGTTTTTGATGCACGTGCACAAGCACATATTACCACTACACACTTGGATTCAACAGAAGCATATGAAACAGAAACACACACACACACACACACACACCTGGATTACACCTGCACCACGTGGCTCCTGCAAGCTTTCACTAGTTGGTCTCCTCCGTCTACATCACTCCCTCTTGCTCTCCTATTTTCTTCTCCTCTGCTTCCCTCCCTTTTTTTTTTGCTCCTCCTGCTTTCCTTTCCCTCTCTCCGCACTGCTATAATTAAGGCAATTAAGTCTTCAGAAGACTCCTCTGCTATTATGCTGTAATTTCATGTTGCCTCCTGGCTTTACGGTTTATTAAAAGATAAAGGCATACTTTTCTCCCATGGATTTTCTTATATGTGGTCGCCTTTTTTTCCCCTCCTCTCTCCTTCTCAGAGCATGCGTGTGTGCCAAGACATTATTTACATTCAACTAAAATAAAATCAAAGTTTTCAACGTGGCTGCGTGTCATCTGATTGAAAGGCCGGGCACTCCGGCGAAGGAAATGAAAACTATGTTTGAAACGCCACTTCCAGAGAGGTCTGTGCTCGGATGCTTTCGCCAGCAAATACTGTACTCGTGCATTGCACTTAAATCCAGTGTAGTCTTGCATTTCTTTCCCGATGGGATTCAGACCTACATGGCTCTGTGCATCAGGTTAGCAGCGGTGAATCCGTCTTCTCAAGGATGCACATATGGCACGTTACCCAGCGTCTTTTTAATCTCCAACCATATGATCGGACATTTTATTTGACATGGCTGAATGACGGAGGCAATCTCTCGTAACATGTCATGCTGTTCGCAAATGCTCGGCGTAATCGTATTGGTCGTGTGACATGTAATCAGCCGGTTTGACACGGCCGCCATGTTGGAGTGTCAAGTCAACTGCAAGATAAGGACTTCCACTTTCCCACAGACACATAAACACCATCCCGAGACCAGTTACGAGGGCATGGCGTGAACTTAAACGACCTCGTCAGGCTCAAACGCGCCAATAACTTCTTTTCACCGATCCCTTTCCGCTCATATTTAAGGTTTTGACTCGTGAAATTCCACCTCTGAATTGTCGAGTAGAGAGAGAGGGGTTAAAAAAAGGAAATAACAACAACACAGGAGTTTAAGCCAGTCACTTCAAAGTATTTTTCGAGCTGCACAAAAAAAAAAATCCACTTGTGTGTCACGCCGGCGGCGGCGGCGGGCTAAGCAGCTCCTCCAGCTCCTCTCCAGTCAGACACCTTCAGATAAACGTGCAGTTCACCCAACGTAAATATACAGGGGAAGGAATCACTTGAAGCACTCAGTGGGCTCAGTGACAGCTATTAATACCAAACAGATAAGAGCTTCGGTCAGGAAGTGAACGTAGACCCGTGTTTATCAAGCCTCCAAGTAGGGGGCGCTGATTTGAGACCAGTTTTGACAAGACAAAATTTGTCAAGACAAGATGATCACCTTGAGCTGATGCGTCGTCCTGTTAGCTTGTACTTTTACGTGCAGAGTAGAAGTCTGTGGGACGCGGTGCACCATGTCTATCGGACTATAATCAGACTATTGACAAAGTTATTTGTAAAGACATAAATACACACATATATAGATGCACATATACATACATGTATAGATGTACATACATGTATAGATATACATACATGCAGTACTGTGCAAAAGTCTGCACACACAGAAAATCCGTAAAGTGAAGATGCTTTAAAAAATAATGAAAAGTTTGTACATGACACATGACTATAAACAGCAGGAATGTGCAATAGCAATGCAGTAAACAAAATAAACACCTAAGACCAAAGTTCTATTAAAGAGTCCAGGATGGCTAAGACACGATCCTGTAGATCTACTAGATCCAGACAAGACACAAGAACACAGAAGAAGAACACGGGAGGACTGAAGACACGTGTTGTGGTGCTTCAGCAAAGAAAAGCGTTTCAGTCACGGGCCTAACTGTTGAGACCTGTCCTGAATGAGGTGACCCATATGCACACACACATGCACACGCACGTGCTCATGCACATGCACACGCACAGACACACACACACCTTTATGGCCCCTGTTAAGTAGTGCAGAATTAATTGTGCAGAATTCCCAGTTAGGCCCACAGGTTGCCACTGGCACAGTCTCAATTTGGACTGGCACAGGGGTTTGTGGGTAAACTGCAGATCGACCCGAGCCTCAGGGAGAGGGAGAGAGAGAGAGAGAGAGAGAGAGAGAGAGAGAGAGAATATATATATAGAGAGAGAGGGGAGGAACCAAGAGTGTGTGTGTTCCTCTTACTGAGGCTTAATGAAGAATCAAGGTGAGCAGGTGAGATTTTCAAGATAAAATGACACTTTGCTG
>CABFOQ010039105.1:0-5000 GCA_900660455.1 Gephyroberyx darwinii
TCTAGACTATTTCAAAAGAGGGAGCCAGGCTGGAACCAGGACACCAATACCTGTCACCTTTCACTCTCTGCAGTTGAATTTGGTACTTTCCTCTCTTACTATCCGCTTTCTGTCTATGTGGGTTTACTTAATTTTGTATTAGGTGATACAGTACATGCATCCAAAGTGACTTAAAGCAAACGTATCCAGGCTGCTACCACGACTGCAATCGCCATCCATGCAAAGTTGAACGACAGTTACGTGGAAAGAGTTTCTATTCAAGGTGAATATGTGTCAATTCACATTCAGTACTACCCACTTCTATGAGATAAAGTCTAAGCTTTGGGAAGTAGAAGTATTTTCTACTGTCCAGGTCCCATCTCCATTGCAGTGTAGACCCACAGTGTTACTTTTATTCTCACCTATAAGAGAAATTCCTTCATTTAAAAGAATTGAACATCTGTCCTGTTGACGATGGTTGGCGGTGTCTCGTTCGTTCATTTTGGGGGTCACAGCACTCAAAACAATCTCTCACCTGTTCTGGTTGAGTGTTTGATTGTTCTACACATTGAATGTGGAGCCGTTCTAACTCCAGTCGGGCCATCACCCCTTTTCTTTTCTTCATTCATTTGTTTCGTTCCACCTTGCGGGGAAAGAAATCACCACAGTGATAGACAACCTCTGTAGTTCAGCCCTCAGTAAGGGCTGCCAAAGGGAGATTCAAGCTTAATGTTGTAGGGGCACTGGCCCCCTTCACCCTCGCTGGAACTGCCCTCGGGGTAGGGGGGGTGAAGATGAGGGCAGGGAGATGGATGAAGGTGAGGATAAGGGGTGGAGGGTGGAAGAGGTGAAGATGACAGGAGGAAGAGGATGGGACATGAAGGTGAGGGGAAAAGGGAGGAAGAGGGAGGGAGGTGAAGATGACAGGAGGATGGAAGGTGGGAAAGAGGGAGGAAGAGGAGGAAGAGCATGCACGCATGCACGCACACACACGCACACACACACACACACACACAGGTCCCAGTGGAGCAGTAGATCGAACATGGTGTAATTACAATGGGAAGCTCCTTTAATTGACTCCCCCTGCTACCCCCTGGGTCTGCTGAGTGTGTGTATATGTGTGTGTGAGAGAGAGGGAGAGGGAGGGAGAGGGAGACTGACCCAGGTTCCACACCCTGCCTCCATTGAATCCAACAACCCTCCTTCTGTGCAGTCGAACTACAGGGAGACCTGAGATGTGTTTTGTGTGCTCATGTACCTGTCCTCTTCTGTAAGGTGTCACTTCACTGTTCTCTGTTGTCTTCACTTCTAATGGAAACATCCAGAAGCAAGGAGCTGCTGTTGAATGGAGGCGGAGCAAACATGGAGTCATAGCATAGCAGTGACTTTGTGTGTGTGTGTCTTCCTTCCATCGTGTGTACTGACGTGTGGTGGTGTTCCTCATGCTGTGATCGATGGAGGTGATAGGCTGATGGTCGGGTCACCCCTCCGGGCAAATGTGTGTTTGTGTGTATTGCATGAAATGTCTTTAGCTTCAGGCTACATGTAATCCAATTCTATCACAGGAGACACAGATGTCTCATAATGACCACCACAACCGTACTGACTGAGTGAATGACAGAGAGAGAGGGAGGGTGTACGATATGTACCATTTCTCATACAATGTGCTACCTTGTATCGAACACACACACACACACACACACACACACACACACACACATCACCGTACAATATTGTCCTTGGGAGTCAAGGACATCTCCTAGTTTCACAGGTGAAGGAACACAGACTATTTCTGGCAAGGAGGGGAGCAAGGGAGGAGGGAGACAACGGAGGGATGAAGGAGGATTGGTAAAAGGAGGGGAGGAGGACGGAGATAAGGCAACAGTAAACACGCTGTCCGCCCTGAATGATGCAATCCCTCTCTGGGCCGATCATAACAAATATGTCACCTTGTTTTGCCCTGCAACACATGGACAAACAGACGGACAGCGTGGCCCCACTTGGGCCAATCAGGTTGATTGTGAACCGTCTGCAGTGTAGTGGTGAGATACATCATTCCCACAAGTTTTGTTAAAATCCAATCAGCGATGTCTGAGATATTACACTTGATGGATGTATGGACAGATGGAGGAACAAACTAATTAATGGGAGGAGGCTGATCCTGTCTGTAGCACCATAGGAGCAGAGGTATTGATCCATCTGATGCTGGTCAGATGAGTATGGCTGTCCTGTCCCTCTCTCACTTTCTGTCTCTCACACTCACTTCCAGTTCAGCCAAGATTATTGGCACCCTTGCATTTTATGCAGATAATGAACTGAAATGTAATGTATGTATTGATTAGAAATTGAAACAACTTTTGGTCTTCACACATTCATCTATCTATTTACAACAGCACATGGCCAAACAAAGTAAAATGGCTTCAAATTTGAAAAGTGGCCATGGGCCATGATTATTGGCACCAACAATTCAAATCAATTTTGTTGGAGGACATAGACTCTCATTTGCAGTGTAATTCAACTCATCTGTGATGGGTTGCAGGTGCCCGCATGGTATAAATGAACCAATTATCCATTTTAAAGTGATAAAACAGTCTGCTCTTCTTCCCTGGTCCTCTGTGAAAATAGTGAAGAGAAAGACTGTCAGGATGTTGATCACCAAACTTAAGTGCATCTCTAGAGACCTTGGTATTTTCACAGTTCACAAGGTCATGGTAAGAGGTAGTGGTAAGAGGAAAATTGATCTCAGATGTCGTCAAAAGCTGGTACAAGCCATGGAAAAAATGAAGCAGAATAAGAATAAAATAAATAAGATTTATAAGAGTTATAAAGTAGAAGTTTATATATTTCGGTTATAAGCACTTCTCATCCAATATCAATGTGTGGTCAGAAACATATATTTTATCATTTTTAACTGTTTGTGTCATTAATCTCCTCAAAACTGGCATCAACTGCCGTTTGGCATTCAGGACCCTGGACCCCCTGACAACCAAATCCCAAATCCATCATCGTCAGTCTGAAAATAAGGCCATTTTTCTTTCCCCCAAGAAGCTGACTTTTTTTTTTGCAGATATGAAGTTTTTGATCTTTTTTCCACATCACAAGCTCCTCACCACACCCTTACTTATCTGCCGCTCCATTCCTCCATCCCCCACCTCCTCTGTACTCCCTCATCCTTTCATCATTCTCTGGTTATACCAACCTTACTGTACGCTTCTCTAAAGGAATGGGCAATGAGCTGACGAAGAGGAGAGGTGTGGAGAGGGGGAGGAGAAGGAAAAGCGAGAGAGAGAGGAGGGTGAGAGCAGAATAATTTAGAGGATAAGAGAAAAGGAAGAGACATGAATGAGGAGGGAGGCATGGGGGTGCAAGGGGAAGAGACTGAGGGGGAGGAAGGATGAAGTGGATTAGAAAGTAGAGTGGAGGGTGAGGAAGAGGAGAGGAGTTTTTTTTCAGTTGTATTATTCATTTACAGTTGTAGCTACTGTACCCTTATCTATTATCCGTTATATCTCTTCCCCACCCCTCCACTCGTCAGCTTTCTCTCTTTCCTTTTAGGCACTGTTCATGTTTGAGGCTACGTTCATACTGCAGCTGAAAGTGTCTCAGTTCAGATTTCTTTCCTCAAAAGTGACACAAATCTGATTGTTTCAAATCAGTGTGAACAACAAAAATCATCATGGAGTTGCATTTTTTTCCAAACCCGATCCGGACCAGATTGATGCGGTACTAAATCTGATTCTTGTATTTGAACGTTCAGCGCTGCCATGGTTACCAGTCCAGTTTACATCATGAACTAGAGATGGTTGTCATTATTTCACTTTACATAGAAATGTGTTGTACTAGAGTATACTAGTAATGGTTCTAGTTCCTTCTTGCCTGTATCATCCGATGAAGTCGTCACATCAAAATCCAATAGTCATCTTTCAGCACCTTCCATGTTAGCTAGCTTGACCCAAGTAGCACGTGCTCATGCGTGTCAAGATGTCTTGCAATTGTCGATGTGAGTAACAGTCACCAAAGTAAATCAGATCTGACCCACAATTCAGAATTGATCATGATTGCTTTCAATATAAAAACCCAAGGTACAATTTCTATTGATAATATTATAAGAAGTTATAAGATGTTGAATTTAGTTTTCAATATTTGTGTGCATGTGTGTGTCTATGTTTGTGTGTGTGTGAGCTCTCCTCCTCGCCTCCTCATCTTCTCATCTAACAAACTCCTCCCTCACTCCATCTGTCATGTGCCTCCCTCCTTCTCATCTGTAATTTTAAAGCTTATTCTGCTGTTACAGTCACTGTAGTGCCTCTGGATAAGAGTAACAGCAAAATGCATAAAACATAAACATAAAATAAAAAAAGTCATCTCCCCTCACCTCCCTCCCTCTCTCATTTCTTCCTTCCCTCCCTCGTTGTCTTGTGTCTTCAGATGTAAGCTTGACAGCATTTGACAGTTGGCTGTAGTTTGGGCTCATCAACACCTGATGAGTGTTAGACGTGTGTTTTTGTGTCCATCTGTCTCGCTCCCTGTCTTGCTATGTCTTCGTGCTCTGCCTGTTTCTCTCTCTCTCTCTCTCTCTCTCTCTTCCCTCTCTCTCTCTTTTCCTCTCTGTAGAGGTCAACATTAATATCCTATTCCTTTAGGGGATCCATGAATCAATAACTCAGCCCACACACACACACACACACACACACACACACACACTTGTAACCAGTCTGGGCCAGTTTTATGTAGAGGTACACTACAAATGGAACATTGTCACTGTCACTCTTTCTCATCTCTTCTCCTTTCTTCATGTTTTTTTCTTTCTTTCTCTGTCTCTCCATTTTCCTCCCTCTCATTGACAGTCTCTTTTTCTTTTTCTTTCTCTCTCTCGCTCTCCTCCCCTCTCTTATTTTTCTCTTATGTTTCTCCAGTCTTCGTTACTAGACACTAGACATTTTAGAAGGCACTTTGAAAAAGACTGTCTTTAGGGAATACTATTCAACCAAGCACATTTCCCTGGTGTAACACACACACAC
>CABFOQ010039105.1:10000-12533 GCA_900660455.1 Gephyroberyx darwinii
TGTGTGTGTTGTGCTGATATGGCTCTCTCTCCCAGGGTAACAATCAGTAGTCCTATTTGCTGCTTTGTGTGTGAGTTTAATAAAAAAAAGTTAGAATGCATGAATTATACATGGGATGTCATTTCTATGGAGAACACACAAACAACAAAGTGATTCATAATGAAATGTTGATTACAGTTGAACAGTTACACAAGCCCTATGTTGGAAAGTAAAACCCTAGTTCTATAATTCATGTTAGACCAAGTGTTTACATAGAAACAGTGTGGTTATACATTGGATGGATTTTACTGGAGGACAGTTGAATTGCACTGCAACAGTTTTTACCTACACGACATGAACCCACCCAGTTTCACAACCCCACTGAACAGTCAGTAGGCCACCAGAGGAGCTGCCACACATGCCAACCTAATGTCATTTTTAATGGTGTCAAAATGGGGCAGAAATGTTAACCCACTCCTCCACTGTTCTCTAGTGTTTTCTCCTGTGGGGTAACAATGTGCTGTGTAGCCTACATGCTAGCTAGTGCTCTGAATTGTTTTCAAAGCCACCAGTCGCTTTCGTGTCAGCTCCTCTAACCCTGTGTTCAGACAGGAAGTAAGGTGAGAGTTGTCCCGATACCAGTATCAGAAATGCCTCCGATACAGCCTAAAATGCTGGATCGGGTATCATTTACGCTACACAGGCAAACAACAACACATGCGGTGCTAGTGGAGAGTGTAACGTCGGGTTCATACCGGACTCGGAAGTGCTGCGAAGCGGAGCCAGTTTCCTTTCGGCGCCCATGTTAACCGATTTGACCGTTCAGACCTCTGAGTCTGGTCTGGTCTATTTTTTCTGCGAGACGTGAGCGGAAAAAAAAAACGGTGTAACGTTAGTCAGAGCTAGCAAAATGTCAGCAATTTGGCAAATTTTTACACTGGAAAATCCCACCAGTAAAACGGCGATGTGTACAGTATGCAAGGCTTGAGTTTCGAAGGGTGGTACTAGTGTTGCCAATTTCAACACCAGCAATCTTATAAAGCATTTGAAGATGCATCAATCATATCACATCCATACAGGGTTAGTAGTATACAGCTGTTAAAAAATAATAATTATATATATATATATTAATGCACTGGTATCGGACCGGTACTCTGTATCGGCTGATATGCAAGTTCAGGTATTGGAATCGGTATCGGGAAGGAAAAGATGGTATGGGGACATCTCTAGTTTCATCTCTTCAGTTGAAAAATAAGCAGCAAAGTTGGAGTGATGACATGTGAGCATGTTGGATGATACCACTTGACACAACAGAAAGCACTCAGGGCTGTAGACACAACTGTTACGCTTAGTGGTTTAGGTTGATCTTCCTTGACCTCTTTTAAAGGTGAGGAATGATGAGACAAGGCAGATTACTTGTAGCTATGTTTCAGCATTGGATTTTTCGGCATGGTTTTGTGCCTTTAGGGAGTCTAGCTTTTAAAAACACAAATACCTGATGTAAGTACCGTGTGGGAGGAGACATGTAAAGGTGCCTGGATAGAGTCCTGCTTGAAGCTGATTTATTTCAGTGAGTCGGGCAAATTTTTGCCCAAGTTGAAAAAATGTGCTTGAACGCTTCTTTGCCTCAGTTCTTGAGTGAAGCAGCGTCCACCTCGCTCCCTTTGCCTCCTTCCATTGACTTTGCGTGCATCCACGACACGTCTGTTTGTTTGTGTTCTGAACGTAGGGTAAATGCTGACATTTATTCCTCAGTATCGGGTTCATACGAGCTCTTCAGTGTCACATGGTCTAGATGCTGTTTGAATGAGCATCAGTATTATTTGTTTCAGTTGAGAGTCTCAGTGTCACGAGGCCTACGTTGTTTCAGAGGTCTTTTTCTGTCAAAGAGCTGTAGTTGACGACCAATATATCAGGGTCTCCTCATTCTGATGTCCACCTAGTGCAGAGCCTGCGTGTGTGTGTGTGTGTGACTGACTGGCTGCCTGTGTGTGTGTGTGTGTGTGCATGCACTGTGTGTGTGTGTGTGTGTGTGTGTGTGTGCATGCACTGTGGGAGATGGATGAGGGTAATTGTATTGGCCCAGGCACTACTTTATCACTATAGCATATTACACACACACACGTGTGCACACATAGCCTAAGACACTACTTTATCACTATAAGAAAGAAACAGAGGGTTTTAAATCAAAGTAGATTACATTACACTACATTACACTGCATGCTCAGGCATGCATGCACACACACACACACACACACACACATACACATGTAAAAGGTACATGGACACATAAGGTCACACTGAGGCAAACTGACACACACACACACACACACACACACACAAAGAGAGAGGACAGACTAGATGAAGCAGGATAACATTCCAGGTGATGTTCAGATTTCATTTGAGTCCATTTCTATTTTTCCACCGCGTCTCTCGTCATCGTCACGGTGATGGAGAAGATGTTGACCTCGTTCAGTCCACAGCAGCAGTGTGCCTCGCTGAAATACTTGTAATGTTCACGTGTCTTTAACGCTTATCACACTGTATGCTAATG
>CABFOQ010039112.1:3715-43110 GCA_900660455.1 Gephyroberyx darwinii
CCCTCCAAACTCCACAGCATCACTGTAAATAAGGACATATTCTGAGTCAACTTGCACAGCTAAATAAGTTTCAATTAACTATTTCTCTCTGTGTCGCAACGGTGGCAGAGACGAGAGCACAGCGGAGCAGAGCTGTAGCATTAATCAGTAGTCTGACGACAGTTGGCTAGACGGCAGCAGAAGAACCCAACTTGTCCTCTACCTCACACAAGGTTATTTACATAGCTCTGAAGGTCTCCACTTCCTTCTATAGCCATGTTTATCTTGTTCAACTCTCCGGGGCTAGCCCTCTTGTGAGTCTCCTGGCTGGAGCAGGCCTCTCGGAGGGATATTAACAAGATGGAAACAAGCAGAGCCGACCCTAGCGGAACATTCATCTCTCGCTCTAGCGTCTCGGCAGACGGAAAGAAATTGGCACATCATATTTGTGCCACCAGCATAGCACCCATGGGGAAGCAAGAGGACGGATCGTCTGAGTTTGAAGGATGGAAGTCTTGTAGTGAAGCAAGGACGGAGAACAGTTTTTGCCAAATTCAAGACTTTTTAAGTTACCTTTGATGCTTATATTTTGTGTATGTGTGTGTGTGTGTGTGTGTGTGTGTGTGTGTGTGTGTGTGTGTGTGTGTCTCAGTGTGTGCATGTATGTATGCCAACTTCCAATGACAAATACCCAACATCATGGAGTGATAAGCATGCCTGAATTCTAAGGGTTATGTACGTCCGACTACGCTGTCTTGTCCCTCGGATTTAAACTTTCTCTAAAACCACTGTAACTGTATAATTTGAAAAGTGCAGGGTCATCAACCAAAAAAAATGTTTCTGAAAAGTTGTATCATGTGATCTGGGTATAGATGACTGCATGGTGCATGCATGTGCATTAATATGAAAGCGTGATAACCTTGGGGCAAGTACATGCGTGCCTCAGTGGATTAATTCCAACTGCCAAAGCAAGATTGATTCAGACTGTTACAGTGGTAACCACAGTAGAGGTCTCCCATCATGCAAACATCCTGCATCCATCTGGAAATACTACTGAGGCAGCTGTTGCAGCCTGAAGTTTCTCACATGTTGTGAGGTAGGAATGAATTATAACAGAACTCATAACTCTATATCTCCAGATCATTCCTTGCATCTTGCACGTGAGAGGAACAGATGATCCTTCTTGGGGTGGAGCAGTAGAGGTTCAGTAGTTCAGAACACGCAGGCAGACGTCTCAGCAACACACGCAGCTGTACATTTCACAAGAAGGGTCATATCACAGTGGCCAGCGAGAGCAACGCACAGGCGCAGGTTGAGTGCCTTGCTCATGAACACTAAATGTGACAGACAGATGGGTTATTGCAAGGATCAGACCTGTGACCTGCTAATGCAGGGCACTGACTATTATCTCATCTGCTAAAGGTAAGCTTCTGGAGATGCCGGGGATTGAACCCGGGGCCTCATACATGCGAAGCATGCGCTCTACCACTGAGCTACATCCCCTTCAGACATGGAGGAAATGTGAGATTTCCCCTGTGATGCACATTTGTGCCTGATTTTGTCAAAACAACTGTTTTTAGTCATCACTGGAGTGGAGTGGGGTGTTGCAGTAATCACCACTTGTCTGCATCAGGAATGACTAACGAGGCCAACCCTGCCTCAAACAGACCTCCTACTGGGGGAACGTAAGCTACACTTTCCATTCTGCTGTTAACTCAAACCTCTGTGTGGTTATTCAGATAAAGGTTTCCATGCAGGTAGAGAGCTATATTTTATGTATCACAACATTCAAATCAACAATTCTCTTCAAGCGCTCTGAAATCAGTCAGCGAACAATCAGATTATTACCGCTGTAAGAACAGGCTTCTAATAAGAATCATTAGCCTTGACCTGCAGCCCACACACCTTCCTTGTGTTACAAACCCTCATAATGGGCTTTATATAATATAGCTCTATTCCACATCAGTTTTGTTGATTAGAGTCGTATTATATATATAATCACTTAAATTGGCAAGAACAGTAAATGTAGTGGAATTTTGTGGCACAAGGACATATTAACAATTTAGAGAGCTTCACAGGTCATACACATGCAACAACACGCAGGACCACACATGCAATCTTAAATCGTAAATATAATGTTTAATGTGTGTCCTATGTGTCTCACCTCTGACCATATTTCTGATTGTAGAGTTTATGTCCTGGGCTGAAAGTATTTCAAAATCCAGCTTGAGGGGAAATTATGGTTGAATTGAATTTGCAAAAACAGCTGTGTTTTTTTTTTCAGCCTTTATTTAACAAGGGAAGGGTTAAATCTCTAAATGCAGGCTGTTTTTCAGCATTCATATAGTTGCACACATAGAGCTCCCGAGTACAGTCATAGTTTTACAGCCTTGGATTTTATATTTTCCGGCATTTAGCTTTTAGCCAGAGTAACTTAAACTGAGTGAGTGAATGAGTGAGTGAAATGAGTCTTGCCAAGGGCAGCTCAACCGTGTTGTTGTTGAGGGAGAAGAGAGCATTAGTCTGAAGTAAAAAAGACAGATAGCATTATTATCACCCATTCCCACTCACTTTTACTTTTTTACAACATTCCTGCTACCCAGTTAAAAGCTCTGTAGTTGTGGAAACATGCAGTGCTGGGTAAACCAGCCTCAACTCAGTTACGCAGCTCTTCTTTGAGAAATAAAACTCCAACCGCTCACCTTCTCAAGATAATATAAATCTTAATTTATATTCTACCCTCGGGGCAAGTGGGGCGTAGTCGAGTGTTGGACGGGAGGCGGAGAGGGACAACAAGGGTCCTGATGAGACAACAAGTGGTGCAACAAGTGGTCTCTGGCGGTAGGCAGAGGAGGGAAGAAGAGAGAATGGCACTAGAGAGCCAGAAAAGTGCTGTTAGTGTTATTTGTTATACGCTGGCTAAAAGCGTCAAATAAAGACATAATTGAACCCATCTTACTCCACTGATCCCCCTACTTCTTTACCATGTTAACAATCCCCAACAGGAACAAACTCACCTGTATTACACACACTGCCCTGAAAACCATAGGTCTCTCTCAGACCTCAACAACAATGCCATCATACACACAGCACTTACTATAACACATGACCCTGAGCCCCTCAACCCATTCTTCACGCTACTCCCATCTGGCAACAGGAACAGGTCCCTGGTTTGGAAAAGGGCACGCTTTGGCAGGAGCTTTGTTCCCTCTGCTATATAGGGGCGTAACCCCGCTGAAAGCCATGATCAGATATATGTATGTATCTATGTATGTATATACTGTATGTGGAGCCTGTGGTGTGTACTTTATGTGGGATATTATTTTGCGTGTTTACTGTAGAGACTGTGGAAATGAATTTCTATCTACGCTATTGAAAGAACTACACCTGTTTTGAAATAAATGAAATATAATTGAATTCTGCTTTGAAAATAATTGTGTTTTTCATTTATAGTGGTGGTTCCTTGCCTCGTGGCAACTGGAGCTCATACTTTACCCAACCCTTCATTTACCACTGCATCACTGGAAACATGCTCACTAGATGGTATTACAGAGAGAACCCACTCAGCAGAATACAATTTCTATTTCCTGCAGGCAGCTTTTTGTCTGTTAATTAAACCTTCCTCTGGTCTGAAGAGAGTAAATAATGTGAGCTTTGATTGCGCCCCGCGCTATAGTCCACTATCTGCCTAATTGACTGACGCAAGTTTGTGGGAGAGAGATGCCTCCCATGGCTTGGTTTGGGGAGGAAACGGAGCTGTATGCCTCTCTTATCGCTTTCTTTCTCCTCCTCCCCCTGTCTCTCTTGCACATGATGATGCAGACAAGCTTCAAAGGGTTAGCTTAGGTTTGTTAAATTGCATATGTCTTCCTGAGGAAAATAATATCCTAACAATAGTTTGAATTGTAACAATCCAATATTTCCCAGCTGTTTAGAGCTGCTGGGACACACTAGAGACTCAAGAATAATAATCATCGAACAATTTTCACTTAGCTTTTTGTTGACCATAGTGAATCTGGTGGTGAGGACTACTCTTGTTCCTGTAAGCTATCAGGAATGAGTCCATTCCACCTCTTTCACCTCTGTATTCTCTGGAATATAGCAATTTACCCTCACCATACTGTATGGAAACATTTTTTTAAATTGTATTTCAAGAGGCAATTTGACTAAGAATAAGAATTATTTACAGCAATGACCTGGGGGAGCGGTTGCAGAGGGAGGGAGGGTTACATGCAGTCACACCTGAGAGCTGCCCTTTGTCTTATACATGAATATAAGCCAGTCTGAGGATTCAAACCAGCGACCTTCCAATCACAAACCTGACACAGCAGTCTGTCATTAGTTTTCACCCATTATGTATTTTTCTTAGGGTCTCTCCCCAGCCACCCTGCTTTCCAGCTGGCCTACACATGTATTCATTTCATCGTTTTTGTACTGAACGTCCCTAGTGTCTTTGAAGACTCTCCTCCTTCCACTGCAAATGTCCAAAGCCTCCAAGGCGTAAAGTTTTGAGTTCAAAGCTCGGCAGTTCAACTGTATCATCACAACTTACAGCTGGCACCAGAGATAAAAAATTAGGATGCAGGGGAACTGGCACTCACACTACAGTAGCCATGGTGTCTTGTTGCTTGGTGTCCCAGAGCCTTACTTTGTATGTCTGCCAGACTGCCATTGTGGGGGAACAACAAAACTATGGCTGAGTAACATGCAGACATATTGTCCTTTTACCATGTGTCAGGATGGACTGTGAGTCTCTGGAAGTTGCTGACTGGTTTCTCCACCAATGCCACCAAGACTAATTCCTGTAAATGTATTGTACTCAGCAAAGTACTGATTCTGATGGTTGATTGGATGATTATGCTGATTACACTTTGGCCTTTGGAGAGGCACAAATGTATATAAATGGATATAATGAGTATTGGGTAAAATGAGAACCATTTCTAGTTCAAATTAAGCACAAATTAACTGAGAGCAATGGCCTCATTTAACTGAGCCCACGCTGGTCGAAAGGGTGCTGGAACGGATGGCAGCATTATTAATAATATTGAAATAAACCAATATTCATTTCTCAGCAAAATCCAAAGTCCTAAGAACCAAGACCAACTTTTATGGGGTTCAGACCTGGGCCAAGAGGCATTTGCAAATACTTTATATGTTTTGTTTTTGTTTCTTCGGTGGATGATGGGGTTTGACACATAACACAATATAATGAATAGCAGAGGGTAGTAGGTAATCCTAATCAAGTATTTGAAAGTACTAGAAGAAGTTACTATACCTATGATTGACTTAACCTGACCTGAATTGTTCCAGTGGGATAAAACCAGCTGGCACTCCATGAAGAATAAAAAAAAATAAACACTGAAAATTATTTTCAACTACTCACTGACCCGGGTCAGAAGCAGTTATGAAACTATTATTAACTCAACCTGTAAACTACTAGTACAAAAAAAGGTACAGTTGATTCTGTATACCTTTATAGTATATATCATCAGGCATCACAGTTAAGCAACTTATTTTGCATGCCTAGTTTTCCAATCCTTTCTCTCTTGAGAGTCCATCCTCTAAGACAGGATGTTGTGTTTCACAATGTGTTGCTCACAGTTATCTGCATCATGAGACAATCACAGCAGGCCATTGGTTTTCAGACTCCCTCCGTACTGTATCAAGAGAGTTGCATCTCCCCCTACTGTTTTTACTGTAAGAGTGCAGTAAATGTGTGTGTGTGTTTGTGTGTGTGTGTGTGTGTGTATGAGAGAGAGAGAGGGGGTGGGGTGGGAGGAGCTAGTTAAACCACAGTTGCAGAGTCAACTTATGCTGTTTCATGCTTTTTTTTGCTACAGATTGGCTCATAGTTTACCTACAGCAAGTCCATAAGGTAATACATCCCCGCCAGCTAATTTAGCTAAAAATCAACCTTTAGCCCAAAAACAGGAGTACACCAGTTTTTGGATGGATGTCAAAATGATCCATGTGTCCCTGGTGGATCGTTTGCACTATGTCCTCCAAGGTGAGTCTTCAGCATAAACTATTGAGTGATAGTAGGCCACTAACATTATCTCAAAATGAAGGTTAAGATGAAATATGGTTACAAATAAATGAATAAATAAATAAAGTAGTGTTTTGAATTAGCAGGAACTACTTTCTCCATTTCCATAGGAAGTGAAGGTGGTGGGTGATAGCTGTGCACATCTAAATAGCACTGCGCTGTGGATGAATATGTGGTTGCTCACCTGAAATAGCTCCAAAAATAAACCTACATCAGCTGCATTGAGTAAATTATATTTCATTTAGCAAAATTATAAATACTTCTATTACTAAAAAGTCAATCTTCTTACTTCAGCTAATGCTAACCTCCTAATATCACTCAGCATAGTGTGTGCTAAAGCATTAGCATGGCGCACCGGAGCGAACCAAATGGATGGCCTGCACCTTTTAACAAGACAGCACATCTCTCCAAAGATTTTTATGTGTGCTTTCACAGATCTCAAATATCACTTTGTTATTAAGGCAGGTTATAAATATGGATGTGATGTTTGCAGCACTCAAGAGCTCCTGTGTCGCGCTGCACTTAAGCCTCAGTCCCACAGGTTGGGAGGAAAAAGTACATACCTGAGTGTATTTACTGAAGGTTTTAAGTGCCTGTGCAGAGCCCCTGGTGAAAGCTGAAAAGCTACTCTGAACTGTCACTGCTGTCTGGGAAAACCACGTAACTGCACTTTTGGTGTTTCCTGTTTCTTAGTTGAATTGAATGTTCATGCTATGCTTTACGTGTAGTGAGTGAGTTTCATGGGCACTTGAAACCTGTTAAGAGTTGATATCTTGATTTCTGGACATCTAGAGAACAAGATAGAGAACAAGAGATAGAGAACAAGTATTGCTTTCCTCAATCCGTGAGCATTTCTGACGGTTTTCAGAAACAATGAAATTTGAGTAGACTAGTGGAACAATCCACTAGTTGAGCACCAGCAGAAAAACACAATTACTTTAAGTCCCATGCTGTCTGTCTGAGATGGTAAAGAAAGTATAAACACAATGTCTGTTTCCTGGAGATTATAGAGTGGGTTTTAATTCTATTAATGTGGGCTAATTTATATTCATGACAACAGACAATTGTGCTTCCTCAGCACAACGACAAAATAATTCTTAAAAGAAAGGAATGAAAGAAAGTCCCCTGTGTAACCCTGCAAGGGCTTACTTCTTAATTGGGCTGTTTTTCTTTTTAATTAAACTAAAAAAAAAAAGTATAATTTACTGAGTCACCATGAATGTAATAAACAGGGAGTTGAGAACTGGATGATGTCTGCATGTAAATCTGTAGATAGACCTATACCCTAAAGTGTTTTTATATTGAATAAGTATTGAAATTGATGTTTAGCCACATCTATAAGCCTGTATTATTCCTCTCTGGCTCTGATTTGAGTAATTGTAGAGGTGACTTGACAGCTCAAACCACCAACTTGGAAATGTTCATGTGTTTTAACCTTTTGTGGATTTTGCTGTGTAAAGCTGTGTTTACAATTTATTATAAAAGTGATTTATTATATTAAATATATTATTGTTTGGCATTCAGTGTAAATAATTAGTATTACTATGTGTTTCTATTTTCACTATGTTTAACTGTTTTTAATTGGGCTACTGCAATGAAAAGTAGTTTTGTGCCACTTGATTTCTGAAATAAAATAAGCCACCACAAAAATACTTTGAAATCAATGCCTCACTAAATAAATAAATGTTTGAGTAAATGTATTAATTAAATGAGTAAATATATATTTTCATCTGTATGTTCTATTCCTTATTTTTTTTTTTTCCCAAATTATTTATTTCTGTATTTCCTTGTTGGTATGACAATAAGGGGCGTGTCAATCAATGTACGTATGTAACTGCCACTGCTTGACTGACAGCAAACTTTTATTATTCTTGAGTTTTTGCTTGAAAATTTATTTAATTTATTTATTGAGGTATGAATTTATTCTTTTATTTACTTTTGGTAATACTGGTCTTCTATATTAGCGGAGTACATGAAGGTAACATCCGACTTGAACGTTGACGCGAACGGTATTTTCTGGTAGGATTACTTCGTATTCGTTTTTACCATGTTTCCCAGAGGACGCCAACGCAGCATCGAAGACACATCAGCTGATCAGTGCAACAAAACCACGTGACTCTAGTTCGCTCGTGACAGTCTGGACCAGAGCATCATGGCTGCAAGAGCACAGTGAGTTGATTTCTGCTCCGTTAGCGTTACTCTCTCCCTTTAAAGGCACATCCACTAGCTAGAATTAGTGTCTACTAACGGCAGAACAGTTGGAGTCACTTGTACACAAACTAGTGCAAACGTTAGTTTATATCGTCAGCCCTCTCACACTAATAATAGTTAGCTGTCACCTCAAGGTAAGTTAGCTAACTTTTATAACGACAGATGCCAGAAAGACACTGAAAAAACTGTTGTCTAACAGGTTTAGCGTTACCTATTAAAGATATTGTGGTCTTTTTTTTTTTTTTAGATATAACGTTAGAAGTAATTAATTCCCACTGTTTATTATGTTTATTATTGATGTTGTGGTTGTTTTCAAATCTTTCGATTCAACTCTTAAGAAAAGAAAGTTGAAGTAGCTTCAAATGTAACTCGTCTTTAGGCTGTTTACTTCTTAACGTTACATATAACTCTTCCGGGTCGAGTGGTCATAGCACTAAGGTTGAAACGGAATCAATATCAAGCAGGAGATCACTAACAACTAATAACTTTTGTGAGTGTGGTTTAGGTAAATAAAAAATATCCAAAACCCGATGTGAACGGTTCAAATAAGTTGTGCAGGTAATAAAGTGAGGCTACAGAGGGCTGTGTTAATCACTGGACTAATCAAGGATGCTACTATAATTGCAAGTAAAACAAACTAATATGCTATTTATACATTATGAAAACTGTCCTCGACTTAATACAGTTCTGAATATACTATATTTTGAATAACAGAGTTATCACCTAACATACATTATAGACCCTAAATTAACCAGGGGATCTAACTAGAAGCTTAGGTAGTGGCCAGTCACCTGCCAGCGCCATTGGCTGTGTCAGGTGTTGAGCTACAGAATTAAAAATACTGTCAGGTTATGGTTTAACCTTTGCACAGTCCAGGTTGCATCAGATATGTCCTGGTTGTTATCTAATTATTGGAGACACAGGCCAGAGATCAGGTTTTATTACCAAGGTCTATCAGATACAAGATTGACTGTCTTAGTACTTTCTGGAACATACGAGGAGAGTTTTTCCAACATTTTAGTCAGAATTGATAAGGAGGTTGTTAAATGAAACATAGAAATATAATGTCTTAGTCAAGTGCTTGAGCCCACTCCTTCAAGTATATTATAATAATGTGATAATCTATTGCTTCCCATAGGAAAATTCTCTTTTCTTGCCCCCCTCCGCAGGGAGGTCAGAGGTCAGGTTCAGTGGGATTCAGTGTCTCGCTTCAAGGACACTTGCAGGTCTTGCCGTCAGGTGTTTGAACATGGGTCCTCCGGGTTTCTCCAACTGCTAGGCCACCCTATCATTTTAAGCACCTGTCTCCCTCTTCTTTCAGATCTGTCTACTGGCTCGGTAAGGATACCCTGAGGGTGTCTGCAGCCCTGTTTGCTGAGAACCGTCGACGGCTATGCCAGGGGCTGAAGGCCAAAGAAGGATTGGTGCCAAAGTCTGTGGTCGTGCTGCAGGGAGGAGAGCAGAAGCAGAGGTACTGCACGGACACAGACCTCCTTTTCCGACAGGTAGGCTATGACTCTGCACCTCTGCACTAAAGTCTTTCACTCGGTTATAAACTTATGACTTATGACTTAGCTAACTTTGTACTGCAACATTATCTGACTACGTTTCCATGCCCAGAGTAATCCAGCTTTTTTATTTTATTATTCAGGTTAAGCAATTTATATGAACCTTTGATAGTCTGCAATTAATGATCCCTGTAATATTTCTGTCCACCTATAGTGTCCCGCCCACATATAGAACGGTCCGCCAACAAAAAAGTATGAATAGGTTTGACTGTCCACTAGGTACCTTGTTTGACAGAGGGATAATAATACAGGGGAAATAAATGAATGAATGAAATTATGTACTGCTTATCACCGTGTTTTGTTGTTGACGTCAAAATGTATCAACACTGTGCAAGTTTAAGTTTGAGGTTTAAAATGTTTGCAAGCCACAATAACCCGTTGTAATATGGGAGTAAGCCAGGCAACTGGGCTTCTCATGATTGGAGGATGAGTTACCCAGGGTATGATGAGTTAACACGTTTACATTGTCCACCCAAAACCAGGGCCCTCAATATCCAACCCTATGACCATACAAATATGTGTAAACCATGCATACGACCATTTCTAAGCAAAGAGTGGGATTTATCAACTATCAACTATGTGCTTATGCTTGAAAATGTGTGTTAATTCGAGCACAGCTCTGACCATGCTTATGCACAGCAACAAATGTAAGGATAATTAATCTACCATCTACCAAATCTAGACCACCAAGAAAGACCGGAACAGAGAATCAAATGAATACACGTTTTTCAACATAGTATAAAAATCATTTGGGCAATAATTTGAAATATAAGTATTGATGTGGAAATTCAGGGTCTGGGTAATTTAGGACTTCTCTTCATCTGAGCCATGTTCAGTGTAGTAGAAACATCAGTGATATCAATGACGAAATGCACATCATGGAGATCAAATGCACTAATGCAATCCTGATGCATCTCTTGAAGACCATAATTATTTTTTGGCAAGTATTAAAGTCTGTTTTCTGTGACTGTTCTCCATGCAGACGAAGCAGAATTTACTGCAGCTCTCAACTGCTGCCAGGCTTGTTTGTTAATCCACCACTGAGTGTTGCAAAGCTTACTATTTGGTTGCCTCAGCCTCCGTTAACAAAATCAGAAAAACTCCTCTTGCTTTTCTTCGTCGAGAAACTTCAATTTGAAACAACTACATTTACTACAGCTTTTAAATTTTAACCATATAGGGATAATTAGCGGTGTATCTTTATGTTATTGAGTGTGCATGAGCATGATGATGGTTTAGAAAGTATGGTATTTATTAAGGCAGATTACTTACAGGCGTGTTTTAGATTAAACTTTATTGTCATTGCACAGGGTACAACTGAGACAACGAAATGCAGTTTGGCATCTAACCAGAAGTGCAAATAGCAGTAAAGTGCAGAGTATGTGCATATGTATAACGGTAATATAAATTTTAAATAAAGAGGTGCACATTTTAAAAATGCCAATTTTCTTGTATGCACAAACATTTACAATACAAGAATTTACAATCTTTTCTATGCAACGTTGATAAATGAGGGCCCAGGTTACTCGAGTAACTGGGATAGGAAAAATTCTAACAGACAGCATGACTCAGAGGAGCACACTGCATCATGGTTGCAATAAATTATGGTCACTGCAGTTCATCAACACACTTTCAAAGACCTGTTCCATTATTGGTATAATATTAATTAATATGAATTAATCCCAAGTGCAGCCAGACATGCTTTATTGGCTATGCAGTCTCTTTCAGTAACCTTGGTATTGGCAACTGATCTCCATTTGCTCTTGTTTTATTCTTATTTATGTATTTTTCTTTGAAGAAAACTGTAAACTGAGAAACGATGGTTAGGTGTTTATACGGACATATTATTTTCAGGTCTAGCCATTGCAAATGTGAAATATTATCTTGCATTTAAACACCCTCAATGATGTCCTGGCTGTTTTTTTGTATGTAATTCTTTTTTGTTCTCCAGGAGTCTTTCTTCCACTGGGCTTTTGGAGTGACCGAGGCAGACTGCTTCGGAGCCATCGATGTGGACTCAGGGAAATCCATCCTCTTGGTTCCCAAACTGCCTGAAAGCTATGCTACTTGGATGGGAGAGTGAGTCACACTTCAAAGAGCTTTGAACATAGCCAGCCCATCCATAGCTAGCTGGTAGCTGTAAGCCATATGCCATATACACTTAGACCCACTTTACACCTAGCATTAACACCTGTCTGGGGTTTAAGATAACCTGCATAAAATCTTGTTCTAACCACCAAGACACAATTAAAACTGATATTAATCTGATCACCTAAACCACCTCAGGAAATCAGGACTCAGTTGACCAGATTGATACCAAAGCATGGTGACCTAAGTTGTAGTTGTTTATTTATTGTCTGTTTGTAGTTACTAGTCTTTTGTGAAAGGACTAAAAGAGGATGTGGACTGCAGATGAACAATGTGGTTGCTATCAATAATTACATCGAAATGCAAGTTCACAAGTTGTAAATTAAAAGAAATGGTGCATGCAGTATTACAGTCTGCCAATGCTTAAAAACATGAAATAAATAAGTGTGAATTAACTGTTGACAGGCTGGTGGAATTCTCTGTGGCTACATGAGATGCATTTTAACCATGTATGAACAATACACCCACCATGTGTTAATGGTGCATGTATAGTTCTACAGTTTTAATGTAAGACAATTATACCCCATGAACTGCAGAACGTTTTGTTGCAACACCACTTCCTCGTCAGGAGTCACTTGATACTCGATCAGCAGTTTCATGTGCAAGTTCCTTAGTTTTGCTTTCCTTTCCTCTGATGTTTGTCCTAAATGTGTTGCTACGGTCACCTAAAACCCTAACATGTCTATAACCAGCCTTTTAATGTTTTTAGAAATGAAATGCATCCGATATGACAACTTTTGTATGCTACGAGCACCTCTGTTCCAAACAAGTGTTTTGTGTCTGTTGACAGGATCCATCCTAAGGAGCACTTCAAGGACAAATATGCTGTTGATGAGGTGCACTACACCTGTGATGTAAGTCTGCATGTGTTGGTGCAAGTGTTCACGTCCTTGTGTGTTGCGTGACCTTTTCCCTATGCAGCAACTGAGCTTTGATGTTAAGTCACTGATCCACGAAGTTACAGGGAAAGGACATTAGAGCCTCCGTAGAGAAGGTGAACGCCATCATTCTTTTATTTGAACCCCTGGGCAAAAAAACTGAAACCAGTGGTGCCAGACAGTATGAGCAATACTAGGTTGGCGCGTGGACTTTCTAGAAGTTGTCGTTGCATCCGTATTTACTTCAGGAGTTTCCCCTGCATCATTAACTTTATATCTGCAAGTAAATGTAGAGCACTTTTAACCAAACAGAGGTGCGTGTGCATGTGTGTGTGTGGTACACCTGCATGAATGTGTGGGTTATGTGTTGGTGAGCATGTGAGTGTGATGTGAAAGCACCAGGGCAGTCCAAAACATTTACGTAGGATGATGTTTCAGAGCGATGTTATAAAAAAAATCCATGGAGACGGCGTGTCTAAGTGATATTTCACTTTGGTAGAACATTTATATTAGTGTACACACCTCTGAGGGAGTTCATGAGTGATCAAACACCAGATTGCCTTCCTTCCTCCCTGCTCATTTACTTTCAGTTTAACAGCTTAGTCTAAAAATTACATTTCTGTTCATACTGTAACTATCCATATTGAGAGGTGGGAAAAAAGGTGTGTATGTTGACAAGTTCTGAAACATACTACATGAATTGAAAATGGATTTTTGAATTATTAAGCAACCAATAATATACTCAAACCATAATATACACAAAACAGCCGATACAGGCCAAAAAATCACTTAAAAATAAAGGTTTGCTGTCAGAATGATCCCACATCATTTTTCTTGTCATCCCTGTAAACATGTGACTTTGTGACAACTCTTCCTGAGGTCTCATCCTGAGGTGCTGCATTTCCAAATGTATCACAGATTAACAAATTCAGTACAGTAAAGTATTTGACAACAGTAAAATCACTTTTCTATTTTTTAAACGTTTACGCACATACAGCACTGCCCTGCTCCACATGCAAACAATTCACCGTCAAATTCTTAAAGACAGCAATTCATGGTGACTTTAAACGTGTATCCAGTGTTTTTCATGCTTGGTAAGTGGTTGGCTGCTGTGGTGTTCATCTAAATGGTTTACTGTTGGCTTATTTTGCTTAAAATCACTATTTTTGGACATGTGGTGATATTTTAAAGAGGTTGTACAAATGATTCTTCAAATAAGCTGGATAATTAATGGTGTTAGTCATCACAGCCCTTGTGTTATTGAGCACTACGTTGAAAAAATCCTCATTGCTTTCCAACATTTCTAACGCTAACCTAACTAGAAATAAAGGTCTGTTTTACTCCAGTGTTCAGAACCATACATGCATGAACAAACCATTACATACATCAAATACATTTAAAACTCCTTTGACACAAATGTCAAATCTGATGATTGATTAAATGGTTGAGGCTACCTTTTTTTTTTTTTTACAGATATTATTATGGCTTAATCATTGTTTGCCATGACTAAAATGAAGTATAATAGCGGTTTCCTCAACTGCATTTAAGCCATTTAAGATGTCAAGATCAAATAAGCAGTCACTTCAGTATCTAATCAGTTCAATCACTTCAATGTCTGAGAATCAACCTGGAGTAAATTTCATTTTAGGTTTTAAGGAATGATAACTGTGGCATTTGATTGATCTCACATTGATGTGGGCCTTTTGATTTTCCCATAGCTTAATTTAAATCTTTACAGAGGTGATGTGATGAATGATGTCTGAGTTTGAGGAATAATAATTATAACAACAATAACTCCGATATCACCACAGGGTCTGCCAACGTTGAGTCAGGGATGTGTTGATGTGTTGTGCCTCACATTTAAGCTGTTAGCCGAGGAGTAATAAAGACGCGTGAGCTCGGTCGTTTAATGTGCTACTGAGTACCAGGGGACAGTGCCTGTGAGACTGACCTGCCTTTCTGCAGCCCAGTTGCAAAAGAAAACAGGGGTTTGTCTCCCTTGCTGTACAGAGTTTCATTCTTCTAAATACTTCTTTTCTGCACCCCTACAGATTGCTGACGTCCTGTCCAACCTGAAACCAGCAGTTCTCTTAACATTGGTATGCTCCCTGCTTCTGCACATTTATGTTACATTTATCTTTGAAGCATTCGCCTAATGCTCTTAGGGTAGGCTTAGACCGATATGTCGATATGATGGAGGTTCCTCCCAGACTAGCTAGAGAAATACATTCTCCTTCTTATTTTTTTTATATCCGATGGCTGACCAGAGATCATTCTAGTGTGGTGTGGGAATGCTTTAGTGTGTAAAACCTGCAATGAAACCTGCCTCACCCTGCCTCACCTTGCCTTAAGGAGCTGCCAACCCACCTTTAGTAGTTTTAATGGTGGATTTTAGTGTCACACAGCGGTCTAAAAGCTGTTTCAGAGGCTGAAATCTTTTTTTGGGTATGACGGTCAAATTTAAAGCTATTCAATATTGGCAAAAAATGTTGGCTATTGGCAGTTTCAATAGGTAACAACCTTCAAAAGGTTAGTGGTCAAACACTAATCCAGTTTTAGATTTAGAATGAGTGTGATGTGTGAGAATAAACCTAAACTCCTAGATTGTCAACATTACAAGCAGCCTATAGCAGGAAGTTCTGTTCTCTCTCTTTGATTTTGCAATGGATTATCCACCTAGAAAGCACCTTAGATAGATAGCTGCCTCTTTATTGTCCCTGAGGGGAAATTGCAGTTATGCAGCAGAACAAAGCAAGAGAGAGGCACACATCACTAAACAATAAACAAGTAAAAAATAAACTTTATGAACGTACTGTACTGACATTAAGATGCACTCGGCAGTGACATCACCTCACACCTCACTTGTTGTTGTGTTTTTTGCTTTCCAGCGAGGACAGAATACGGACAGCGGGAGCATCTGCCGTGAAGCCTCCTTTGAAGGAATTAGCCGGTATGTTTAATTGGGATGAATTATGCATTGATGTGCTGTACTTTGTTCACGAGGTTGTTGGAGGTTTTTTATTAGCAAGGGTGCAACAGACGCTCCTGCATACAGACTGTTGGTGATTAACCTAATTCTGGAGCTAATTTGATTGAACAGAGGACATTGCTCTTGCTTGTACGTTATCAATTCATGGCAATGTTACTTTTTCTTCTGTTGTCCTTAATATTTGTCTTTGTTCTTTTTTTCAACTGCATACATCAGTGTACCCAGTGTTTGATCTATTCTACATCCTCACTACTTTAAAAAAGAAAGTTACTTTTATAAGCCTCTCTTTCAGCTGCTGTGATGAGCTTTCTTGTCATAACCACTTCATCTTGGGGAGTGAAAATGCCTTAAAGGGACATTCCACTGACAAATCCTCCTATTCACTGACTTCATTCAACCTATTCACTTCATTCAGAGCCCCCAAGAGACTGCATGACAGTACATGCATCTTAACGAAAAAATCCACCCTAAAACACTTTAACACAAACATTTTCAACAATCTAAAACCTCGATGATAAACGTCGGATTTTGGTGTCAGTCACTCAAACTCAATGAACAGACTCACCATTTTGTACCAGCGTCCATCAGTCAGACAGGGAGAAATCCATTGTAGAAGAGGAAGAAACACCAGTTTCTCGACCAACAGCAGCCTCAGTAGTCCACAATGCAACTGATGATGCATTCAGGTATAATGGAGATACCGTAAATAAGAGCTTCCAACTGTGGAAAAAAATGTTCATGTCAACCTCCAAGTTGTATAGGAAATATGGGAACTTTTTGAAGGCTTCTATATCTCCCACCTGAATAAGTGTGTCAAACATGGCTGCTGCAAATATACCAAGGTCCACAGCCCAACGTAATAAAATAATTACTAGTTATATTCACATTAGTACACATCTGCACAATCAACCACTTTATGATTAACTAGAAATACCTGCTGCAGTTTGTTTGTTGACAGAACAACTTAAAGCTAATAGTTGTTGCTATGGAGCTAGCTAGCATTAGCCAACAAGCTGAAAGCGTGAACGTTTTTGGGTCGGGGCAATGGGAAGTCTTCCCATCTTTCCGCTTTGTCTGACATGTCTGACTTTTGACAAACTCCAGAGAACAGACGTGAACTTGCTGCTGCTGCATTCACGTCTGTTCTCTGGAGTTTGTCAAAAGGCATTCTGAGAAATGTAGAAGTATTAGTAGTGAAGAATGTATGAAGTAGACAAGGCAGGTTGAGGGAAAAAGGGTAAAATAAAAAGCTCAATTCATCACAAAATAACTCGGGGAATGCATTGAACATCACAGATTGATGATTGTAAGCGTGAGGATGGAATTTTCCTTTTTAAATCGAGAGAGCTAGAAATTGAAATTGCCCTCCTCTTTTCTATTGTCGTTTCAAAACATCATCTGGATGGGGTGGCTTGCAGCATAATGAGGTCAAAGGTGGCAAGAATGAGCATTTGGATGAGCATACACCTTGCTCAGATATACTAAATTGCCTGTATTACAGTTTTGTCCATGGAAAAATGTTGTTTTACTGCGGAGTTTCCTTTTAACACTGCCCTTAAAAGCCCTGTACTTATCTCTCTCTGTTTTCAAAAGTACTAAAACCATCAAACTGTGTATATCATTAACCTGTACTGTGTCTTTCTTTACCAGCTTCCAAGTAAACAACACACTTTTGCACCCAGTCATTGTGGAATGGTGAGTCATTTTTTTAAAATTATGCCTCCCAGTTTTCTACTACAGAGGATGCTTAAGCATATTCAAGATGACAGTAATGACTCCAGTCTTCCCTTTATTTACATAAAAGGGTCTTCGGTCAGATTCTACTACATGCAACTCAAAAACACTGGCAATCACAGCCGCCAAGCCAGCTAACTGTGTGTCTGTAGTCAAAAGCTGGGGCTTTTCTTGGGGTTGTTTTTCTCCTCTCAGACAGAGCTAGAGAGTCTGCTCAGCTGTAATGGTTTTCGTGCTCGCCTGGCTGTCCTTGGCATTAAAGTTTGCACCCTCTAGATGAATTGACATTTTCTGAAATAAGGAAGAATGCTTTTCAGGCACACCTCCTGGGGTGAAAGACTTGATTGAACCCCACTGCTCTCCCTGCCTTCCCTTCTGGGCTTGTATAGCTTTTTATTTTAATGGGCATTCTTTTTATCACCCGGCTTCCATTAGCGTTGCCATTGGTTACCCTTTTATTATTTCTGATATTGATAAGTAATTCTGATGTTTTTTGTAATCAGAATCATTATATTTACAAAGTAATATACAGTGCCTTGCAAAAGTATTCAAGCCTGTTGATGTTTTCCACATTTTGTTGTGCCATTAAGTTATTTCAAAATACATTTATTCAAGATTTTTTGTCTGAGTATGCAAAGCTCTCTATTATATGGCTCATATCACTACATAGTGACTGCGTATGTTATAAGAAAATTAATTTTAAAAATTCCCTTATTGCAGCCATCGCAATACAAATATTGCATTTTTTCATATTACAATATCAATACGAAGTCTATATACTGTTAGACCCTAGATGCCACATGCTGCATGGATAAATGCTAGCCTGGCAGGGTTAGTGGATGATGTAGCTATCATAGAGAGCTGCTCTCTCACTCCTCGTTGCTGTCTCTTTCTGCAGCCGCCTGCTTAAGACCGATATGGAGCTGGAGGTCCTGCGCTACACTAACAGGATTTCCAGTGAAGCCCACAAAATGGTAAGGTCATTCAGGACTGGACAAACCATCTGCAAGGGAATGAGCTCTGCAGGCTACTCAGATCTGTATATTTGGAATTTTTAAACAATACAAAATGTGTATTTTTGTCCAGCTCAACCTAGTGGACACCATACAACAGTTGGCAACGTAGGGCACGTTCACAAGTTCACAACATTCACAGTTAAATATCAGTCTAGTAAAGCACATGGAAAGGTCAAGGCAGAGAATGAAATGTCCAATGCATTCAGCAGTGGACAGAATATAAAACAGTATTCATGTTTTTAAAAAACATTCAAAGTATTTGGGATGCCGGGTTCCTCTGAGGCTCTGTAGTAAACAGTTTTGAAGCTATCGATCTTGGCTTCATCCATTAGCTCAGAGGCCTGCAGTTAACAGAGATAGCCTTCGACCACTCAGCTGTAACATTAGAGCGATATTTCACTTCTGCAGAGCATTTTCACTTTCCCAGCATGCATACCTCTTCAGAGGTTCAGTCAACCTCCAACACTATCTGCCCTGGGGATTCACTGTCGCTACCAGCATTCAAGATTTTCCCCCACTTTTCAATATCCGTGATTGTTGCAATGTCACATAAAAGTGTGATTTTCAAAATGAATGTAAGAGAGTGCTGACTTGGGGTCCCCAGACCTGCCTGTTTTGGTGGTTTACCTTTCAATGACCTCCTGTGGAGGTGTGCACACTAAAAATATGTTCTCCCAAAGTGAAATCTCACTTTAAGAGATTAGGCCCAGTGATTTTTTTTTAATTTTAATTTTTATTTTTGTAAGCTTAAATGTCTCAAGCTAATCAGATATAATGACGCACTTTGTTCCTTTTTTCTCTGTAGGTCATGAAGCATGTGAAACCTGGACAAAAAGAATATGAAATGGAGAGGTAAGTGGTCCACTTTGTCATTAAAAAGATATCAGAATCACTTTTTTTTGCTCAGAACAATACATGTACTGGCTCTTGTCTTGATGGCACTTGGTGGTATATGCTGGGAGGAAATTGACAAGCGATCTGATCTTTTTTTTTTTTCAGAATCAGTATTACTGTATTTACCAAGTACAGTACATATACAGGGATTTATCTTGGTGGTATTGGTGCAGAGACATAACAACTTAGTGTTTCACAGTACTGACACACATGGTACAAAACATCATGCCCTCACATACAACGCAAAGACAGAGTGCAAGACACACGAGGCTGCACATATGGAGGACGTGGAGCCAGAGGGGTGTTAGAGCCCCCCCCACCCCCCTTTACTGATTGGCTTTATTTTATATCTGTTGATTGCCAAGTTGCATTGAGATGTTTAATAATTTATATCTGTTCATCACAAATGGCAAGAGTGACGGCTCGTTGGACTCATCAGAGTTTCCTTTTGATTTTCTATTACTATTGATTGGTTTTCTACCCTTCTCTTAATTGGCTGTATCTATATGTAGTGGTCTAGGTCTATTGATCCCAAAGTCCCACTAACGAGTGATGGTTCGTCAGTCTCCTATTGATTTTATATTGATCTGAAAGTTGCATTGACATAAGTGATAGCTCGGGAGTGAGTGTTGTATTGATTGGTGATGTCATTTAAGCCCCTCCCTCTTTCCTAATTTCCCTTTATTTTGAATCTCCTATTGATTTCAAAGTCACATTGACATGAGTGACAGCTCATTGAACTCAGAAGAGAATTTCCTGTCTAAAGGTGGTTTCATTTAAGCCCCTCCCCCTTTCTCAATTTCCAGTTTGTGACATCGTATCGAGGCTTAAATCATTTGGGTCCGCCAATATGTTCTATAAAGGGCGATTGAAGCGCTGCTAGATAGCATTGGTTATCTAGCATCCCTTACAGAACCAAAAGTGGTTCTGTCTACTTGGTGCTGGCCCAGTGCAGATTTCATGCTGTTCTGGACAGCTGATAACCTGGATTCTTCTTCACTCATCAACCTTTGATCAGAGTTATGACAAGTTTGTGAGCTGTACATGATTAAATCAATTTGGGTCACCAATATGGCAGCTGTTTTATAAATCAGTTGTTGCATCAGTGGGCCAAATAATTAGACCGTTATGAGTGTTGGACTGAAAACATGTTGGACTGAAAACACTGCAAATAAGACTACCTATGTCATAGCTTTTTATAAATGACTGATTGGTGTTAAAATATGTTCCTCTGCATAGCTGAAGTGAAAAATGTGTGTATCAACATATTTTATGGGGTTAGATTTCCCCTAAATCTTCAATGGATTTGCAAATAATAAGAAATAAGAAACAGTGTGATTCATTCCTCACAATACAAAGAAAATATCTAATTGTTGTTTTTTCAGATGAAGGCAATACACATTTTTCAGTTAAGGCTATAAGGTTTTGTATTTTTAGTTTATTGTATGTTAATTATTACAGATTTCAGGGTTGTTGTGTTTTTTACACTACTAAATATATCTCCTTGAGAGTTTTTATTCGATATATAGATCTCAGCCAGTTATGCCCTTCTGCACACAAGCCCTTGATATATAACTTCAACATTCAATGACTTGCCTTTAAAAGCAAAATGGCATATAGTATGGTTGCAGACTGTTTGAACCAAAACATGGTAAATACCCATAAGGTTCTGGTTAGTTTTATGTTCTGACTTTATGCCAGTCAGCTGTGGATCTGCACATTGCACAGCCTCATAAAAGAATGAAGGAGATAGCAGAACAGTCTATTCCTTATCAGTGCTACCATTTGCCCCTCTGGCTGCTTTCCATTCAGGTACACTCTCTTTCTTTCTTTCTTTTTTTTTGATACATTTTTTATTGACAAAAATGCATGAAAACAGACAGAAATTCAGGTACACTCGTGATAAGAAACAGAAATCAACTCCACTCTCAACTTTCCCTTGAATAGACCTCCTGCTGCTCTGATGCAGTCACTGCTTTCCGTTCACTAAGTCAATGTTTTGGCAAAATATCATTAGTGGATTAGTGTGCCTGTTAGGACCTTGACTTTGACATGTGTACTGAGAAACTGGCGAAGAGGCTTTTACAGCGAATCAGCAGTTTGGATTACACCCCGCTGGTTCAGATGAGAGAACACAAAGAAACATCATGCTTCACTGCACATTAGTGCTCAAGTTATGGTATAATTATTATTATTATTATAAGTGCAGTGAAATAAGTACTCAGAGGTTATTGCATGTTCTAGTAATTTCCCCCCAGAGATTAATAAAGTACCAACCTACCTACCTAATGCTCTATTGTGTCATACACTTCACAGCACTGTAGTGACACTTGTAGTCCAAGTATTGTGTGGTGTACATGGTGAAGTGTGGTACATGGTGAATTATCTATGTACTGTCATGCATACATGAGGTATATAACCACCACTTTTATGAAATTATATAAATAATAAATACTAAAGACAGATGCATTATCACAGCCATGGTTTTCATTTTGGTCATTGTGTTTGTTGAATCAAATGTTACTGTTGTTTATTGAAGTGTCTTCATTTACACAGAAGTTGAAATAGAGTACGACATCTTGTCTATTAAAGACCTTTCTTTCTTTTTTCTTTTTCTTTTCTTTTTTCTTCTTCCTCCCATTAATGCTCCATCAGAGCGGCTGCCATTCATGTTCACTCACCTTTTTGATTTGTGAGAAGAACCAGGCAACGTTGGCCTGTCACCCCAGATGGGGTTCTGATGCTGTCAAGATCCAGAGGAGTGTTTGATGTGCTCGGCTGTGTGATGATTAAAGAATGAGTGTTAAATGAATTCTTTAAAAGCAGGTGGTCACGAGGAGGGCAGGGCAAGTCTTTCAGATAATTAGCGTTTTCTCTGATCTCTGCTGTTTTGAAATTGTGTAGTTTCCTTTCTCATACTAGGAAGTTTCTTTAAAGGTGTGCTTTTTTTTTCTCTTGCAGTCTGTTCCAGCACTACTGCTACACCCAAGGAGGGATGCGCCATACCTCGTACACGTGTATCTGTGGAACGTAAGGCATTTTAGATGCTTTCTTTCTCCCTTACTTACTTGGTTTCGGTCTTACTTAGTTGCTTAATTACTTATCTACTTACACTATTGTACTGTGCTGCGTACGTTATTGATTTCTTCAATCTCTGGGGGGGAATTAGGGTGCTGTCATCAATACAATGAAAGGTTACAGAGGCAGGCTTGTGACCGAAGGTTCCCAGTTTAAATTTTCAGAAGGGATGGAAAAATATCAGTAGGAAGAGAGAGAAAGAGAGAGAGAAGTGAATGAGCAACACAAAAAGACCACCGTGCTCAGCCAACTGTACCTGGAAAAATAACATACTGCATAGGAAAGCTAAGACAATCAAAATATAGTGTGGCAATAACACACATTGACATACAGTATTTCACAGTGATAGTTACAGATAGATATTTATTATTATAAATTGCATTTTCTTGCATTTTCATGACGTCTTTATACATGCAGTATATGCAACTGAAGAAGCATGCTACTTTTAGTTTGATTACCTCTCCATATCCCTTAAAAATGTACATCTCAGCCAAGAGTGTGTTGATTTGTGTCCTTCCAATTTCAAGCCTCAGTTCTGCAAGTCTTAGATGTTGCTACTGTAGCTTTCCAGGGAAACCCTCAAGCCACTGTAGCAATCCAGTGCCCTCAATGATTTGAGTTTGAAGCTCTGCAGTTCAACTGTATGATCAGGTCCCACAGCTGCTTCTAGAGATAGAGACTATGATGCAGGGGAATTGGCAGGGTCACCCTGCAGCATCCCGGGTGTCTTGTTGCTGCATGTCCCACCATCTGTGCTAAAACAGTAGGAGAAGATCAACTTCCTCTCTGTTGAAGGACTATTGTTGGTTAGTGGCATCACTACGGGTAAAGATGTTGCTAATTGCTCTCTGGCCTTTTTGTATTCAGGCATTTTTTAAATCCAATGTAATGAGTACTTCCTGGAGATTAGCGGTCAGCGGATGGAAGCTATTTTCCCTTTCAAATTAAGAGTTTGGTAAATGAGAACCTAAACATTACACTGAGGCACTGTGTCTGGGTTTTCTAGTCATAAGATTACATATGTTAAGAGCCAAAAAAAACGGGTTCATAATCAAGATTGGAATATATCTTTGCCCACAGATTCAACTTTTCCCTTTGACGTAATCCCAATGAAAGACGCTATTCTGTTCCAATTTGTTTTAATGACAACCTTCAGATTTATATAAGTCACATGGCATGTAATTACATTCACTTTCGAAATATAATATTTAATCATACATATTTAAAGAATTTCCTGTTGTTCTGGGATCTTTTATTAATATATTGTATCATTATCCAACAGGGGCAACAACTCCTCCATTCTCCACTACGGCCATGCTGGGGCTCCCAATGACAAGACTATTCAAGATGGAGATATGTGGTAAGTAGTTTTGAATCAGAAACTAAAGTTGTTTTTTATTTGCCCATAGCCCTAACCAGTGTGCACTGGTCCCCATGGGCTAACTACATCACAACACCTGCTTATGAGGCTGGACTCCTATCCACTAACAAGATGGACATATCACAGCACCAGTACCTTTTGAAAGTCAAACTGTCTCACAAATTTTATTCACACTTTAGGGCATGCTTTGGGCAATTCCTTGTAACTAGATGAATAATAAAAGTTGTAATGTTTCTCTTGAGACATTGCTGGGATCAACTTTAAGATCTCCTATCAATAAGGCACTTTGTTACTATATCTTGAACTTGTGATGTTCTCTCTTGTTTATCTGCATGTTTGCTGCTCTGTAAACCACTTGATGAACCTGTTTTGTTAAAAGTGCTTTAGAAATAAATTTGATCTGATCTGTCATTTTGTCCCCTGCAGTCTATTTGACCTGGGCGGAGAGTACTACTGCTACTCCTCGGACATCACCTGCTCCTTCCCAGCCAACGGCAAGTTCACTCCAGACCAGAGAGCCATCTATGAGGCAGTGCTCAAGTCTTCCCGAACTGTCATGGCTGCCATCAAACCAGGTATCATCTTGTAGTCGTTAAACTATTGTGATACACTTAACAGGAAACTGTCCTATAAAGCCAAAGAGCAGTAGAGGAGTGGATAACATATCATTTTGTAGCATTTTATGGGTATATTTTTTGTTGATGACCTCTAAACCCACATCCTTACCTTTGGCTTTTAAAAGACAAGACAATAGTTACTGTTGTTTGGCTTTGTACGGCAATATACTTAAAACCAATTAACCACAGGGCAATATTCCCTATCATCAAAATCATGAAGCTATGACCTAGTTAGTGACCTAGCTATGACCGAGGAATTTCCTCTGCAAACTATCACCGCCAGTCAGTAATTGCAGGACAATTGCAGGTTGAATACAGCCTTTCAATTTTAAGTACAGTTGCAGAGGCCTTAGAAATGATATTTTCTTGGTGCACTGCACAAGGATTTAGACCCTGAGTCAAACATGTTTATCTCAGGATGGGTTCAAGGCTCAGGTCAAAGAACTTGTTGTAAATGAGGCCGGTTTTGTCCCAGGTGTGAAGTGGACTGACATGCACCGCATGGCTGACCGGGTCCACCTGGAGGAGCTGGTGAAGATTGGCATCCTGAAGGGTAGCGTGGAGGACATGTTGAAGTTCCACCTGGGATCCGTCTTCATGCCCCACGGCCTGGGACACCTACTGGGCATCGATGTGCATGACGTGGGAGGCTACCCAGAGGTCAGTTAGTTTATTTAGACAACAATGATTAAAAACAACACGTACAATAACACGGAAAAAATACAGCTTCACAGAACAAAAGACAGAAAACAAGCTAGCACTTTACTAACAATTGCTCTCCACTTCTTAAATGTTATTTACCACAGGTTATCATAATAATAATAATAATAATACTTCTACGTTGTTATTGGAAAAAAAGGAGAAACTGTCTTTTCTCTTGCCCCGCTCCACAAGGAGGTCAGAGGTTAGGGTCAGCTACAGAACAGCACCTCTGGAGCTGAAAGGGATTCAGTGTTTTGCTCAAGGACACTTCATCAACTTCACCTAATGAGAGAATAGGATTGCAAGCAACATTAAGGGATGCACCGGTTAAAGCAGCGTGCAGACAGTAGAATAAGTAAATCCATTCCTGTGTCCCTAGAATATTGATGTCTTATCAATAATAGAGAAGTCCTAGGTACAGAAGAAGTAAGAGCCAGAAAAGGGTCAAGATACAGGAGCAACTACTATCAGCCAGATATATACGCAAAGCAATTTATCAGTCTAACCCTTGAACAACAGGCTTATACTTACCTTGCTTTTACCTATTTTATTCTTATCTGTCTGCTATTTCTGATTCATGTCTGACATTTCTTTTGAAGGTCCCTAGTGGCATTTATTTAATTGTTGTTTTATTAAAGCTTTCTATAACTATAATTTGTAAAAGTGCAACGGAAATAGTTTTATTTTAAAGTTTAAAGCTTATTATTTAGCTGTGGCTGTGGTTTTAACGGTCCGTTGGTTGTTCAGGACGTGAAGCGTATTGACGAACCCGGGCTGAAGAGTCTTCGGATGGGCCGCTTGGTGCAGGAGCGCATGGTCCTCACCGTGGAGCCCGGCATCTACTTCATCAACCACCTGCTGGACCAGGCCCTGGCCAACACCGCCCAAAGCTGCTTCATCAACAACCAAGCGCTGGCTCGCTTCCGCGGCTTTGGAGGGGTCAGTCTACCTGGACAGTCGTCTTTGTCCATTTTTGGTTTTTAGGGGCAGGAGTCTTCAGAAAGCTAGCACAAAGGACTCAAGTCCACATACTAGGGTCTACTCAGCCAGCCCAGCACCTCACCTGGGTACGACTGTAGAGAGCTCCCAATACAATATTAACATGATACTTGGGCCACAATATGACAAGACTGCAATTCACTAATATATATGTAGCAATGTATTCATTAATATGGTGATTCAGTCAATGCTGTGATAGTGTGATTTATAAAGCTGACATAATATTCCTTTCCCAGGAAACCCAGAGACAGAAATGTATTACAGTGTGAGAATCAAGGCTATCTGACTTTCAAGCACTCTTTTGTTCTCAGTGGCCTTTTTTCCTTTTTCATGAATAGAATTACCATTCATCATTACGCCGGGCTTGCAAGGATAGCCTTGAAATCTACATCAAAATATCACATCGATACAATGCGGCTTGAGACCATCTGTTGCTATCCACCCTATCGTTTGCACCTATTGTTCTATAGTACAATACACACAGCATAATCCAGGGTTCCCACTGGTCAGGGAATTCCTGGATATCATTTTGAGGGTTGTATTCCACACAGGGGATGTCAGGGAATTTGACAAATTCTCTTGGGAAGGTGGGGAACATCAAGGAACTATCCAAATGGCCCACTTGACAGGAATATACTACAATGTATTTTACAACTAATTTCACACATTTGTTGCATTAGATGGTTTTCAGCTGGTTTTCTCCACAGCAAACCCAACTGTAGTGGAAACCAGACTTTACCTTGTTAGTACTTTTATGAGCTGAAACACATTAACAAAGTAAGAAAGAATAAAAGCTTTAGGTCATGGAAACTCTCCAACCTAGTTACGGAAAGTCATGGAAAAGGCATTGAATTTTACATTAGGGCCAAGGTGGGAACCTTGTGGTTTCATAGAATTCATTAAATTGGGTTCAGTTCACTTTCCATTCATGCAAAATTCAGGCAATGCTGTGAGTTTATTTCTCTATCTTGAACAAATGAATTCTTGTCAACTTACATTCGAATAGACCCTGGTACAGTTGCCGCTAGTTGCTCAGATTTCTCCAATCGATCCATCTTTGCTTCATGTACCGCTCGTGTGAAAGACTATTGTATTACTGTTGTGTGCAGGTACGTATTGAGGATGACATTGCGGTGACGGCAGACGGTATGGAGCTGCTGACCTGCGTCCCTCGCACCGTAGAGGAGATCGAGGACTTCATGGCCGACTCCGGAAAACCCTTCAGCCCCGTCGTCACCAGTGAGCAATTCTGAACGCCAAGTCATATGCTGTGATGCCTGGAAGGTCTGCTCCTGCAGTAGAGGGAAATGTAATCTAAAGGGATGCTGATGTTATATCTCTCCTCATATCATATCTCATATTCTCATACAACAAATCCATAATCAAGACTATCAATCATTTAACCTAGTGCAACAACATAGTACACAGGCCAATAATGAACCAAGAAAAGTTATGTCTTATTATCTCTTTCATGCTTTAAAGGGCGAGAGTGATGCATGTTGAACAGAAATACGAACTTTACCTTGCTGCATAAAAATGGTTAAGCTGTTAAGTTTCTGTGCCTCCTGGTAAATTACTTAAAATGTTTTAAATAAATTTTTTATTCTTTTGTATTCATGGACAATTGACAAAAAAATGCTGTGAAATTGAATAAATGCTTCAATTCACAATTGTGTGTAGCTGGATGGGGTTTGTTTTTTTTAGCTTGGAGAGGAAGGATTGCAGTATTTGACCCAAAACTATATATACGTTTGCTGCTGTCTGACTACAGTAGTAGCCGTTGTGGAAGTCCATACATCTACCCCGCATTAGTATGGAAGACAATTCTTTCTTCAACCAGATGCGTACATTTGAACCCAAAACTCTAGTTTCTCTCAACCAGCTAGTCAGCAGATCAGTCTTTGCGACTTCGGGCAACAGAGTGGAGCAAAACCTTTCTTGAGATTCCTCTTGGAGATGAAGTGCAGCTTTAAATCAGCATGTACATCATAAAAAGTGGAAAATCTAAATCACTACGCTGCAATACTGTCTTTGTCCTCTAGATGGATGGCTATGCTTACTACATGAACTAGAGATGATGTCAATGCCTGGAGCCATCGCTACCTCACCCTCACTGCCCGTGTGTCATGTAATACTGCATCAGCTTAGGAATCACGCAAGAGAAAAGTAACAGTATGCTATAACGTGTACAAACAGAATTAGTAGTTTTGTTTATTTATCTATACAATCTCAAAAAACACTCCTGGTGACAGTCAACTTTTGAATATTTGAAATCTGAAGTAATGCCAATACAGATGGTACATTAATTGCATTAGTATGTTGAATACTGCTGGATTCTGATATTTTAGTCTTACTAGGATTGTACTTGGGATATCCAAGAGTCAAGCCATAATGTTGGCACATTCAGAATGGTTCATTCCCTTAGGGAGTGAATTCACTGCATACTTGAGTTATGCTGAAGCTAAACATCAATACATATACAGTACTTATGGATCAGAGGTAAGGTAGTGCTTGGATGGAACTGATAAAAGCTATAATACAAAAATACAGTTGAACCAGAGGTACAGCTTGCAGTTCTCCATGTAACTGAAAAAAGGTCTACGGTAGAAAAAAGCTGGTTTCTAAACTAGGATTTTACCAGATCAATAGATGTAAAATACTCTTTAATCTCTTTAACATGAAAGATTAATAACTTCTGCAAAATTTCATGAATAATCCAAACCGCTGACACTTGGGGATTTCATGTCATTGTGGAGCAGGACGACTGTACGACTGCGGAATAATCATCTCCCACAGGAAAAAATATGCAGTTTGTTTTTTTTACCTTTTCTCTCCATAACATGCATTAGCATTCTGACCATCTGCTTTTACCATCCTGCGGGCTGTGGAATGCCTACATTCCCTTTCGAGGTTGTGATTGGTGGAGAGGCAGCAAACGCTTTATCCCTGCAGCCAAAAGGGGCCACCAGTGGCCGATAAACCGGCGCCCTCCCTGGGGACCCACGCAAATAAATAAAGAGGGCTTTCTCTCCTCAGTCGCTGGGAGGACTGTCTGAGCAGCCTTCAGAAAAACAACTTAGTCATTCACTCGTTCATACATACAAATATATACATACATATTGCATAGGTTGCATTTCCACACAGATTTTTATCAGATCTACGACACTGATCAGATCTTCACCTGGCTATCTAAGAAGAAAAAATCTGATTTCTGATCTCCCTGCTTAGACAGTCATATGAAGATCAGATCTTTTTTTTTTCTGAGTGAATCCGGCCATACACTGAATACAGAAGGATACACTGTTAGCAACAGCAAAATGGAGGGTTGATGTACAGTATGTCTGTTCTTAAACTAAAGGTAATCACAGTGGACAGTCTTGGGTTTGACAGTGGGAGATCTCTTTGGTCAACTAAGTGGTGGGGAGTTAAATAGTTTATTATGGCAGGTTATAGGTAAGTCAGGATCAAGGATGACTTCATACTACATGTGGGTAATCATGCCATTAATCTGTGGATTGCAGCGTAAAGAAGCTTATTAGATTGGGTACAGTCTATACATTATCCACATGACACATTTTAATGGTGCTCTCCTTTACACATCCTGTACTCCATGAGGGCCGTTACGGTAGCGCAGACACCGTTCAGCTCAATGACAGCTCCCATGGAAAAATAGAAAATGAGACGGATTCTTTTTATTGGACCTTCTGGTTACAATCCATGAAGTTTCCAGGTTCCGCTCTCTCGCTCCACCAGGGCACTAGTCAACAGGTGAAAGTCTGTCCTCCACTATTCCTTTTTCCGATAGCCATCTCCAAACAAACCAAGAGAAATGTTCCTTCTTCAGTTTGCATCCTAGGCACACAAAAAATAAGTGTCCATTTAAGGTCCAGGCAGTCCACTCCCCCTGGCTGGCCCAGGAACAGAGTGCCTGCTGCGGGTACTGAGTCTGACCCCCAAGAGGCTCCGGGGCCCCGGTAGAGAGTGCTAGCTGCGGCCCCGATGAGTCGACTGTCTGTGGGCCACTCGTGAGCAGGAAACACAGCACGTGGTCTTGTAGTAATCGTACACGCAGAGGCGAGCCTGGACCACCACGTTACAGTTAAAGTACTTGTCTCTGCAGTTCTCATCTGAAACAAAAACAAAGAAAGTATTTGAAGGGTTCTAATGTTCCTGCAATACTAGCTGACCCTTATTTTACACAAGAGAGGTGACTAGGTGTGTCACTGCTATGCATGGCGCAGGAAGGCTTGTTGATACATCAAGGAAGTATGCAAGGCAGCAAGAAGGCAGAGGATATAAAAACATTTCAGATCAGTATTTTATATCCTTAGCAATTTTGCAAAACATTTGTTTGGGCTTAAATCAGCATAATACTCAAATCCCTTAATGCTCCCTGTTCCTTCTTTAGTTCAACCTTTAGTCTTCATATATTACGCACATATCACAGACTGAAGTGCTTTGGAAGGTCAGGTGGTACATGATGCTCAGAGGCTCAGGCAGCTTCCCAGTGCTACCACTTGTACTGTTGGCCAGTGGAGCAGTTGGAGGTTCAAGGGCAATTTGACAGTTCATTCCCCTCTCATACCTAGATTTCCCCAACTGGAACAGGAATACAAACCATGTGGCTTTCTTGTCACGAGCCTGCTCCTTTAACCTTCAGCCTCCCTCCTCCTCCAATTAGAGAACTACTCCATGAAAAATTGCAATTATCGTAATGATGGTACAGTCTTCCCTGGCTGACACAAGCTGTCCCCTCAGCATCCAACACTGGGCCAGAGAACCATCCAGGTCAATGAAGTTGATATTTTGGGAAACGACTGACCTATGTGAGGTAAGCAGGACTCTGGGTTGCAATCCTCCTTCTCTGCCGGCCTCAGCTGCTCCTCACAGTTTTTGCTGGACAGCATGTCATCGGAGAGGCAGCGCACCTCCCGCACACGGAAACCTCTTTCACACGTCTTTGAACACTGGAGGAGTCAGGAGAGGAGTCAGGAGAGGAGTCAGGAGAGGAGTCAGGAGAGGAGTCAACAGTACAAGCCCCAGATTGATACGATTATCAGTCTCAATCACCTACTTCCATTACTGCTGCTATTTTTCACACCCTCTTAATATCCACACCATGTCATACTTTCATTCAAACACTTAATATATTGTAGTTCAAATGATCTGTTGTGCATGTTCTTTGGCTCTGTTCTCAGTTCTATTCTATTTTTCTTTGCTGTATCTGGCTGAAATGGTGCAACTTCCCCACAGGGATCATTAAAGCTTCATCTTATCTCAAAAAGGTATTTCAGTCTTGCATCACACACATTTTTGTTTTGGAGCAATGGCCAGAGGGGGAGTCGTTGCAGGTGGAGAGAGGATTACATACATTAACACATTCACTCCCGGGGAGCTGTCCAGAACTACCAGCTTTGCACTGCTGGCTACTGAGCAGGTACACTGCGGCACATCGGGTACAATATGTTACTCACAGCACTCCAATCTGTGTGGTACCACTTTGCCCCGCAGGCTTTGACATGGCAGCTCTGCTGGCTGAGTGGGCGCTCCAAGGAGGAGCATTCGTAGGGTGCCATGACGGTGAATCCCTCATCCGACTTCATCAGACACACCACTGACCTCTGCTGGCTGCCTGTGCCACACTCTGCAGAACACTGGGGTGGGGTACATGCAGCAATAGCATAGACCATATGGACGTAATAAGACATCACAAAATGGAGAAAGAAAGAAAAAAAAAAAACACATCTGTAACATATCACTAAAAATCACAGTAAAATCCCGGGTATTTAGCTACTCCAGACAACTTCCCCTTAAGCCCAGTGTGACCTCCCATACCTGGCTCCAGGGGCCTGTGAACCACTCGATGCGACTCTCACACGGCCCGTTGTTGCAGACCTGCGAGTCTGCGGGCCGTTCATTGCCACACCCCTCCAGGGGAAGGCTGCTGATGTGGTTGGTCAGGCAGAGGACTCCCCGGGTCCGTACACCCATCCCACACTCAGCAGAGCACTGTGGAGGAAACACACGGATTAGGTTCTCCAGTCGTCTGTAAAAAGAGAGGAAATAGCAAACTCTCTTGTGATTTATTTGACCACTGACATTTTAGCACAACGCTTTTTCTTTTTCAGGGTGGGTACAATAAATGTTCCAAAAAAGATCAGAAGAATGTGCGTCACTTTTTTTGCTCTTTATCCAACTCCAGTCGTCAGCACCTCATTGGGTGAATGCACTTTTCTAACATTGGATCCCCAGTCTTTTATAAAACACCATTGTCCTCTTTTATACATTTTCCCATGTGCGAAACACTCAAATACTGGGCTGTGGGCTGGGCTACACTCTTTATTCACAAGTTCTCAGGGACAGAAGCAGAAAAAAGTGGGGAAAAGGCAGGAAAATAGTTGAAGAGGATTTGGTGAGATCACAGTTTTTACCTGGAGCAACCAGATTACATTACATTACAGTCATTCAGCAGACGCTTAAAGCCACTTACAATAAGTGCATTCAACATAGGTAGGCACGAGAACTACTCGTCACCAGAAATTGTTAGCACATTTCCTTCCTAAACAAGCATCTAAGAGCAGAACCAGTGCTAAAGTAAAAGCGCAATAAGATGTTATATACACAGTTCAGCAGCAGCATCAGATCTACAGTACTGTACATCTGTAAAACAAATAGATGCATGTGCATTTCTGTGCTCTGGTCATTTTTACACCACCTCCTTGGGTCCCTGGTGGTGGAATAACCTTCCTACTGCAGTCAGGAGAGGACACTCACCCCCCCATCCTCCATCATGGACTGCCTAGACGACAAGATTATTGTCAGGACACTGGGGCTCTGACCCTTGAAGTCCTTATAGGTTGCTTGTGATACAGCTTCCTCTACTGTTGCACTCTGGTTCTGGATAAGAGCATCAGCTAAATGTCTATGTAAGGGGCATTTGAGAAAGGGGAAGTAATTTAGACAGGAGCAAAAGGCAGGAAAAGAGTCATTACAGTGCAGATGTATCCCCACCTTTTCCTTTGCTTTTGCTCCATCCCCAAGAGGGATTGTTAGGGAAAAAACATCACTATTTGTTCTGCCAAAAGTCACAAGGAATGATCTGTAGCTGGTTGAGAGACATTAGTTTTATTTTAAAAGATACTACTCTGTTTCTACTGAGAGAACTGCCTGCAGGATAGGTGCACGATAAATGCATGAAAGGGGGACTTCTACAATAGCTACCACTGTATTAGAAATGAATGGAAGTTGTGTGTCCAGAAAAAAGTGAAATCCTGAAAGAAAACACACATCCCTGGTCATTGATAGTGGGCCTGATACCTACCCTACTGCCCCACTCAGTGTAGAACCAGCTCTTGGCACAGGGCCCCATGTCACAGTTCTCCACATCGCTGGGCCGGAGGTTCATGTTGCACTCCTCATCAGGAACAAAGTCGCCCACGTTGCTGACACAGCGTACCTCCCGTGACCTCTGACCTAGCCCACATGGCACAGAGCACTAGGGAGACACGGGCCGGTTACAATACTGTACTGTAGTAGGGCTATCTATCTATCTATCTATCTATCTATCTATCTATCTATCTATCTATCTATCTATCTATCTATCTATCTATCTATCTATCTATCTATCTATCTAATACTAAACATTTTAATATTCTGCACTTTCTGCTGAGTCCTGTATTTGTCAAGGCCATGCCTCACAGTGATTTGAGAACAGTTACGAGGCGTTAGGCACGATGTGAAGTGAAGTCACCGCAAAGCACAGCCTCCAGAGATTTACTGCTTTAATAAAACGGCAGTAACACACCCATTTTAATGAAAAAGACAAATGTTCAATAAATTTTCATGTTTAGTGATTTGTGATTTTGGGGTTGGGCCATTAATATTAAAATTAACAGTTGTAAAAGTGTGTTTAGTGGGTATTTTACAACAGGTCTGAATGTGACTGAGAACAGACCAGATTTTATAAGTTTTATAACATCTTTTTTTTCCAGCTCTTCTGTGCTTATTCAGGGCTGAGTAGATTTTATGAACGACAGCTGCCACTCACAGCGGTCCACTCGGTGCGGATCTGCCACTCACTGCAGATCTTCAGCTGGCATGTACTGGCGGTTTCTGGCCGTTCCAGATGTCGGCAGCGGCTTGTGTGGACATTGAGGGTGCGGTTGGCGTAAACCTGGCGACACAGGACCTGCCGATGCTGCATGCCGAGGCCACAGGTCTTGCTGCATTCTGACCACTCTCCAATGTCCCAGCTGCTCGTGTGAAAAACACAAGAACTCATTGTTAGGAAGGTATCTAACAGATGAAATGGGTTACACACACACTGTAGCAGTGGGTCCAGAAGGGTACGGTACTGTCACATCAAAAGAAGTGGCCCAGGGAGCAATGTTCCCTCTGACTCTGCAGGTTTTCACTCTACAACACTACAGCAGCTGATTTCAGTGTTTATCACCTTCAAGTATAGAGATAGGAACTAATTTGAGAAATGATTTTGTTTTTGATTGGAATGAAAACCTGCAGACTCTTCTATGGCACAGGGCTGTACACCACTGGTTTACAGGGAACATTGCTGGGGAGTGTACAGGAAGGTTGCCAAATGATTTGAATCCCTGGGGTGGTTGGGATTATTTCGGTGATGAAAATGAACAAGTTACACCCTCAACTACCACCGGGTGTCCTTGAACAAGGCCCAAATGGCGTGAATGGCTACAGTGGAGAGGCTAACAGTAGAAAACTGCATTACTGTACTGCATTTGAGTTCAACTTATGTCTTTTGTCCCGTCATCCATTCTTTCTTCCATCTTTTCTATCACTTTCAATGCTATCAAATAAAAGCAAGAATGCCTTCCAGTAGTTGTGATAGTCCACGTATTTGGCAGAGTGCGTAAGCATGAGCATAGAAGATCTCTCACAAGGCCGGGCAGGGTTGGAGGTTGCAGGGCTCTTCCTGTGGGCTCGGTCTGGTGCTGCTGTCGCACAAAGTGTCAGACACTTGGTCATGGTTCAGCCGGTGGACACAGTGGAAGATGGAGTATCTGACACCTGAAAAGGACACACAAAGGAAACACATATTCATACACGAAATCCTGCATCTGGAATCTGTAGAATCCTCCATAAGCAACAGAAATTGCATGTGTTGCATTGTGAAATGTAAACAGAAATTGCAGACACTCGTCACAACTGGAGCCATCCTAAATGTTTTAATAGCAGCTTTGTAAAATAGTATGTTTGCTTAGCTCACTAATGCTATCACAACAAACATGTCTTCCCTGCTTTCCAAACAATGGAGTGTGGGAAATAAAAGTTAGCTTTCCTCCAAATTGGGATATCTGGCTGAAATGTTGACTTTTGTTGCATGTTGGCATTGGGTTCATTGTTCAATTATCAGATCAAGTGGCATCAAGTCTTGTATCTACAACTGGTACAACTACATGCATCTAAATATTTGGAACATCTCAAGTTATAGCCTCTTTGGCACAATCCATGTAGTCTCACTTCTCTCAGGGTTTAAAGATCCTTCTTTAACCTGTCTCCTCTCCGTCATCTACATCGCAGTTGTTTTAACACGTGAAACTGATGAGAGTTTATTGTTTTCACCTGGATTCTGTCTGTCTACTTAAAGAAAACAATATATGGTCCTTATATCTTATAAACTTAAAGGAATACACCAAGGTCTGTGGCTCATTGGTCAACTTACCTGTTATGTGATGCGAACATAGACACCAAAATCATCCAAAATCATGTCCCTGGTAGATCATTTGCTCCAGTGTACATATGTGTTGTTGATTGATAGCAGGAGAAGAACATTAACTAAGAAGACAATTTAGTAATAAAAATCTGCTGCACAGATTTTTAGCTGTACACATTATCCCATCATCCCCTGTTCACCTCCTGTGTAAACAGAGAAAACAGTCCCTGGTAGCGCAAAACCAACCACTAGTTACTTTTGGAGCATATTTTGTGTCAATTTGACTCTTCCTACATAAAACATAAATCAGACTTGACCACATATCATTTAAGATTACTTACCATTGACTTTTAGATAATGCTAGTCGCCCACTATCACTCAACAAAGCGTATGCTAAGGAGTTAGCATGGAGCAGCAGAGCTAATGATCTACCGGGCACACATGTATGACGTAAGTTGACCAGTGGGCCAACCTCCCAAGAGCTTGGTGTATTCCTTTAATGTAATATTATTAATATATAATTGCACTCCTTTTTAAGATTACTCTACTGTTGCACTAATTGTAAATCTGTCAAATGCCTAGAATGTAATAAATTGCATTTCTGACCTTTACCACAGGAGGCACTGCACTCTGTAGCCCCAGACAGTTTCCAGTTGTAGTCTCTCTGGCGTCTGGGTGGCTGCACCGCGGGTACCTGGTTGTCAGGGAGACGAGGAGGAGGGTACCGCCCCCCTCCAGCTGGGTCGTAGCCTTCCTGGTGGCCGTTGCCGTGATGGTCATACCCACCCTGCCCATTCACAGTGTTCGCTAAGGCATGGAGAGAGGAGTTTAGGCTGATAGGCTGACTCAGAAACATGGTAATAGTGTGGTGAGGGAAGGGGTGGGTGGACAGATGGATGGATGATAGACCAAATGACTTGAAAAAGGATAGATAGATGGATGGATTAATGGTTGGTTGGTTAGTTGGACCACGGGCAAAAAAATGGGTGGATAAGTAAACACAGACTGAATGAGGAACGGATAGATGGATGTATGGAAAGATGTAAGGATGCACGATTGAGCAGTCAGACTGGAATGGATGAACAGTGGGTCTGACTTACCATCTGGCCTGTGGTTTGGGTGCTGAGGGCTGACTGGTTTCTCAGAAGGGAGAATGTACTCATAATGAACACCAGGGTTAGGCTGCTGGTAGATCATCTGAGAGGAACGAAATTTGGTCAATAACCAAAAATAAAACTATTCTCCATTAAAGTTCAGAAAAGAAATTCCTCAGGTCAAACAAAGAAAAGAAAGAAGCTGATTGGCCACTCACATAAACATCCAGGATCTCATTGGTGGGCCCTTCAGCGAGGAAGGACTCCCCAGCTGTGCTAGTGATTTCATTGGGTCGGCGGTAGGTGAACATGGTTCCCCCGCCCTCATACTTCCCTGGCCGGTCGATGGCCCAGTTCCCATTGATGATGGATCGGCCCGATCGGCTACGGAGAGCTGGAGGAGCCAGACAGAACAACCGCACAATCACCATCGACAGCACCGAGCTCAAACCTCTTCCATGTCACTTTTGCTTAATGTAAACCCATTTAAGCGCAACGAGAAATGTACTAAAAAAAATTCTGAGGCTGAATTTCCACACTTTAAAAAGTAATTACAGCTAACTGGATAAAAGTTCTCACGTGTAGTTTCAAAGTAATGTGTTTTCGAAACGTGACAACCTGTTTATGCTGGCAAATCTTGCATGTAAATCCTGTAACAAAATCTCTCAAAATGTTTTCCGCTGATTCCGTGGATTAAGGACAAGAGGCCATTAGAAAAGCATTAGAAGTGTAACGTTAGACAAGCTTGTAGAAGAGTGTTTGGACAACTAAAAGCACATTAGAGATGCACAGCGCAGAACAGAGGCCTATTGAAGGAACATCAGGGCTACAGTAAGGATACAGTAAGTGGTTGCTGGTAGATTCCTGTCCTTGTCTCCTCTTTATCTGAGGGATTCAACAAAGCTATAAATCCATTGCTACCTCAAATCAGTCACTATTTCAAAAACACAGATGAATATCACTTTTGTGTAAGGAAAGGTCTTAAGGTGACTCCTAACTTTATTTTCATGCCAGCAATCATTGTGTAAAAGTAGGTGTCAATGTACAGTGCACATTTTTCAACATCAGTGTACGTTGAGCGTTCACTGAGTGAAAGGAGCCATTGTCCTTGAACACATTTTCTCTTACTCACTTACTGGGGAAGTATTGTCCCGAGTGGGGTGACCGTGTGAGCGTGTTAGAGAAGGCATATGTGAATGTACTGTATATATATATGAAAGTGTGTGTGAGTGTGTGTGAGCTCTTGTGTGTGTTTGTGTGTATATGAACACTTGGGTCAAATTAAAGAAAGCAGAGCGTACGTGGCACCCGAGCAGTTTGGACTTGAACGGTATCAACTGAAGAGAAAGAACGAGAGAGAGAGAGAGAGAGAGAGAGAGAGAGAGAGAGAGAGAGACCTCCATCCACAGTTTTCCTAGTGTTTTTTAGGGAGCAGTAAAATTCCTCACCTTAATTAAAAGGGATGGTGAGGCTGCAGGGGTAAGATCCTCTAATGAAAGCTTGTTTATACACTTTCCCTGAGGGGAGCAGCCGGGGGGAACTCGGGGCTGTTCGCTCCTTCTCCCAAACCTACTGCTGAGCTGTGGCATGGCTCTCATTATAACAATGTCCGACATTCCTGCAGTCACCTCTGAAAACAACCCACTACTGTGTCGCACTGCTGCGCCTCTATTGAGACACCAATTATCTATGTAGGTAGTGCGTTTTGCTGAGAGGCTCGGATAAAAGACTGTACCGCTGCGGTGGCGGGTAACATACACATTGGAGAAATCCGGAAAAGTGGCCACCCCTCCAGTTGATCTGCCTTTTAATTAGACAAATCTAATCAATTTTACAAGCAGCTGCTGCCAGCTGCGGCCTGCCGCTTGGCTTACAGCTGTGACCTGGAGAATAAATGCAATCAAATGTAAAAACACAAAAAACAATCTGCCCCAGTCAGACATTTCATAAATGTATAATCTTATGATCTCTTCCATGATCTTAAGATTCAACTTTTTTATTGGTGCATGTGGTTTGGGTCGGGATGGGGGCAGAGCTGTGGGGAATCTGGCAGGAAATAAGTGATAACCGTAAACCTGGAAGGAAACTGAAATCTTCTGACGGTAACTGTGAGTCTGGGTGGGAACTAATGGTAACTGAAAAGCTGGGAGGCAGCTGCTGAATTCAAAGTATGCCAAACACAGCAAGGCTTCAGACCCATTTCAGATTGAACTTTGTTTAATGTGTCTAAATGAATAGCGGTGCTGCTGTGCACAGGGGATTCACAACCCGTGATAGCGATGAGAGTTGCTCTCACCCAGGTAGTTCCTGCTCTTCACCATCTCCGTGATGTTGATCTTGGTGGCTCCCTCGGGGATCTCCACTATCTTGTGG
>CABFOQ010039118.1:5323-16009 GCA_900660455.1 Gephyroberyx darwinii
CATGCTCTGGTCGTCTGGCAGGGGCCTGTTACATATCGACTTGGCATGGTTGAGTAAGCAGGGCCTCATTCCCAAGTTGTCCCAAGTGTAACCTCTGTGCAACGGAGAAGAGGATGCTCGGTAAGCGCTACAGCAAGCCGGTGGATCATTGTTAAAAGCTTTGATATTACTGCAGCGGCTCTGGCAAAACATTAATGGTCACTGAGTGTGGAGTTTAGGACATCCTGAATCATTTTCCCTCAGTACTTCCTTTTAAGGTCTCTATAGTGACACGTTGTGGCACTCCAGTTGTGACAGAAAATAAAAACAATTCCTTCTGTCCTGTAGCTCTTGTCTTAGTCCCTTTCCTCTGACAAGTCTAGACTCTGATCCTCCTTACTATTGGTTGCTTGTGACAAAATGGTGATATAGAAACTGAGGCTTATTCCGCTATCACACTCGTTGTATGTTGCTTAGGATAAGAGCGTCAGCTAATGTCACACATGTAGCGCACAAGGAAAATCATAAAATGACATACTCTAGTCCAATGAAGCTTTTTGTCAACTCTTATTTACAAACTTAATGTGTAGGCAGTTCAGATTGGTCTGGTGGAAAATGTAAAAAGACTTTACAACAATAAAAGTGCAAAGTGACTTAGCTTAGCTTGAACCTTTTATCGCTAGCCTTTGTGGAAATACTTAGTGGAGTGTTAAGTTAGGACACACTCATGCATCCTCTCTCAGGTTAGATTGACATGGATTATGGTTGTGCTTTATTGAGATTTTCATTATTTTTTTCTTGCTTCATGATCCAGTTTAAAACAAAACGTGTGTCTTGTCTGTGCTTGTTTGCAGATGAAGTTACTGAACCTCTACATCAAGAGGGCCCAGACGACCAACAGCAATAGCAGCAGTTCCTCAGATGTCTCCTCTCACAGTTAATGGAGGGAGGTTTCGGTTGGAAACCCTGCGGACGGCCGTCTGACTGAGCGCCACATCCGTCCGTGACGTAGCCGTGCCTCTTCCAGACTCCTCCATCTCTGAGCTTCACCGCCCCGCCTCCATCCCCGACCCCACTCAATCGCTCCTCGGCATCATAGCTCAAGCTCCTCGGCGCTTTTCTTCTCTTTAGGCGACCTGCTGACAGTCATTTAGTTCCTTCCCCCTGCTTTACTCCACAATGTTTTGAATGTAACTAAGGTTTGGTTTTAGATGGAGGAGGGGAGGGGCTAGCATTTGGACTTTTCTGTTGTCTTCAAACAAGAGCCGCATTTTCTTCCTCCTTGGATCCCAAAACCTGCACCCATCCTCGTTTGTGCCGCCACATTTTGTTAATGGAAGCCTGTTGTTCTCTGAGCCCTGAGACAAGGAGCTCCAGACACGACGCCCTGAAATTCACACGTCAAATTTGAGGAAGTGCAATTGTACAAGGAATTTCTGTCAAAATGATTTCAGTCAGGGATGTATCATTTGGCTGGCCCAGTGATGGTAGGAAGTCCACGGGGATTTGAGGTAAAGTCTGTTTGGGGAACATGAAAACCAAATATTCTAAGATTAAAAAGTAATTTAAAAAATCTCCTATGTGAGGGAACAATGTGACAGAAAAATAGAAAGTACTGTATTTTTAGTTTACATTTTAAGTTTGTCAATCATTGTAAAGGGTCGTGGGAACCAGTGCAGGCGAGTGTTTTTTATTAAACCCTGATCGTTTGAACCCTTTTAATGAAAGGACTGTTGCACTCAAAAAGGTGACACTTTCCTGAAGAATCATTTTTCAACAACAAAATTGACAATCTTTGGAAATATTTGTTGTAGATCTTTATTTTGAGGTACAGAAGTTAAGATGAAGTCAGTGTCAACTTTACAAAAGTTCTCAATTGAATTTGATGAAGCCACAGCTAGCAAACGGACAGGGCTGAAGTTGAGCCCGACCTTCTATTATCATTGTGTTTCAGACAAAGAACGACCTGCATTGAATCGAGTCGCGTTATCAGTCAAAACATTGTACAAGTACAAAACATCCAGTTGTTTTACTTCATCCTGCTTTCACACACACAAAACACCCCCCCTTTTGGTTGCGTGGCCAATACATGGCATCTTACCTGTAAATCTGTGATGCTGCTGCTCAGTTGAAGTGTGACTTTGTCCGAAGAGGAAGTCTGATTTGTAAATACTGCAAAATGTTTCCCGGCTCGGTGTTGGGAGCGAGACCAGCGATCCGAGGACAGTCGAAAGACGTTACCAGGCCTTATTCATTTTACACACTCAATGTTTCCTGACCGGGGACTGCGGAGAGTGAATGGGATGTACAGCACTGTAGCTCTTGGCTCTGGAAAATGTGAAACCACATAGTTTTAACAGGAAAACGGACCCCAATGGTGTTCTTGACCCGTGATGATGTGAATACAGTATTAGTTGTTTCACAGCGTCACTCCGCCACTCACTTTCCCCTTCACGTAACTACAGCTTCTGCAATAACCGCAAAAAAAACAAATCAAACGTATTTTGTACATAAACTTTTTTGGTCACTGCTTCGCAAATTTTACATAAGGACAAAAAAAGAAAAGAGAGAAGGTCGACTATCTCACTTTTTTGCATGTTAGCTAAATAGCTTGCATGTGATCAGCGGCACACGATCAACTTTGTGCCGTTTTGATGGGCCCGGTTTTTTGGCTGTTAAAGTGCACTTGTAACATCATCAGATTACTCACCTCTGATTTATTGTTTCAGTACAGGAGGTAGCCATATTAGCCACGATCATGTGTAAAAGGTACAGTATGGAGCACCGCCGTTCTCCGAAGGTCAGGTAGCCACTGCATCGTCTTCAGGCTGGGTATTGAGAAACCTCGAGTGGTTTTGGGATCAGTGTCGAGTTTCAAAAAGTATTAAATTGTATTGAGAAAACAATGTAAATGCTGCATTCCTGCAACGACACCGTTGTTCAGGTTCATGGGTTCCCATACTCACATCAGGGACCCCTTAATAGAAATGGATCCCTGTTTGCAAACGTTTCGTCTCTGATGAGAGTTTTGTTGTTGGATATGATTTGGTAGGTAGTTTATATCTTAGATGGGGAGAGTGAAACCTGTGATCAGAGGAGTCATTTTACTGTCTGTTCTGATTGCTTACTTCTAGTAAATAAAATAAAGTAATAATGAAATTGAAGTATTTCTTATTTTACTTGGGGGACACCCTTGGAGCTCTCTCAAGGACCCCTGGGTGTCCCAGGGCCCTACTTTGGGAACCACTGCTCTAGCTGGCAGGTGTTTTTATTGAGGGGATCCATTGAGTATGGACTGATTCTGTTTAGAAAAGTAAATTCATGTACAAAAGTTGTTACACATGATATAATTTCCTCTCTGGCTTAACGAATTATGCTTTCATTCAACAAGGAAAAAACGCTGAATTGTAGAACTGGTATAAAATTTGGAGTATCAGAAACAAAAGTCCACCAATACCCAGCTATACTCTGTAACAAGCCTGTCTGTGCTCTACCTGACTACCTTCCTCCCTTTAACAGTTTCAAATCAGATTTGTTCTTAAATGGGGCCGCTCGCCACGCAGATCTGTCGTTGGTGTAAGGGGAAAGTTTACCGGTCACTCAAGTTTTGATCTGCCGGTAGCAAAATTGTGTTGATGCGTTGCTGGTCGCTATAAAGAAATAAGATGGTATTCCTTACAAACTGTTCACTATGCATGTTATAATTTGTCTTTCTTTTGTCTCGTTCGGTCATGTAATGTTCACATCTGTATTTATATATTTGTTTTATTTTATTTTATTTTATTGTTTTTCATGAAAAACTGTACAGAAGGGTTTTGTTAACATCCACCTGTGATAGATTTGCAACAATGTAAAAAAAAAAAAAAAAGTTTGCTCTAGAAATAAACAGACATGAGTTGACTTGCTGGTTTTCTGGTTATTGACTGTCCATGTTAACAAGTCATTTAATCTTCAGTCTCTTCAGTTAAAATACCATCTTTCTGCTTCTGTCTGTACTACTGGGACTAGTTCAGAAAGACCTGACATCTTTACACTTTAAATAATGTATTGCTTGTTTCTTTTTTCAGATGTGAAAATGCACATTTCAATACAGGGAAAGGGAATAATGACACTTATAGTCTTTGGTTTTAAGATTTCATTGATTTGTTTTTTATTTAAAATCCTGCTAAAGTAAGAATTGTTTCATTATTTGAAATAAAAACAAGTGGTATGTTAGTCAGCACAGATACAAATTATATATAAGAAATGAATTTCAGTTTCAATCCAACATTTTTCAAGGACTTTCAATGAAATACAGTAAAAGTATCTGATACGTTTTTACTTAGAAAAGAAAAAAACTTACAACAAGTGAAGCTTCATTGGAAACAAATGAAAACTATTCTTTTTAAAAATAATAGTTTAAAAGTGAGTGGAAGATTGGTGGACGTTTTCTTCACAGTGCAGGTTAGGCCTTGTTTCATCAGCGGTATGTAGTATTGTTGCCCAGTCTTTTGGTTTGCAGGAGTGCTGAGGTGTGCTTAGCTGCTCCGTGTAAACATTAACCTGATCAGACTTTGAGTTGACCCTCTCCTCCATCCATCACCTATTGCCTTGTGGGGGTCAGTGGTCAGCTTACTTGTGCATGTTTTCAATTAAACGTGCAAACTTTCTTCCTTCTTCCACTCTCAATTGATCTTTTGAAATATGTCAAAAATGTCCATGCATGACTTTTCTCATCCCACAAGGAAACAGCAGCTTGTTGGCCTTCTCTTCCACTGGCCTTTCCAGTCTTAAACTCACCTCCAAACGTCATTAACCTAAGTGAGTTTAAAGTCTAGCTTTAGTGCCATATTGTTGTCAGTGTCAACAACTGGTCAAGTGAAGCCGCTATTAGTGCATCAGCCCAGCTGGACGTTGGCGGTGGGAGGTGTGTCCGGTCCCTCCGCCTCTCAAAGGTCATCCAAGGTATGCTAATGTGAGTCCCGCTGACATCACCGGGAGAATATAAGACCGTTCAATGGTGTTTGGCAGCAAACCTCTCCGACTCACACACCCGAGGAAGCCAGCAGGCGTGAAAACCCTCCTGCCTCTACGGGGTTTTTTTCTCTGCGATCCTTGGGATACAAGAAGACGCTGCACTGGAAAACATGCTGTTCTGCCACTCGCAGCCTGAATCCTACCACCAGCACTCTGCTAGTTATATTAGGTAAGTTGTGTGTGTTTCAGAAACCTGTGGATTTCAGGCATCTGGGTCTGGGAAGGTGACTGCTACAACATTAAAACTTCAGTGTGAAGCATAAATGTTTATTTCTCTTGCACAGGGATAGCTCAAATACCTTTATTTTAAACTGCTGATTTTTACTGTTTTTACAGTAATATTGCCTCTAATAACTCATAAATCAAACTGTGCATTTGTCATTCCAATGATTCATTTATAAAGGGGCAATGCATTCAAAACTGGACACCACGTATGTTCTGTCTTTACTATGTTTTGGTAACTGCTGCTTCACCTTTGAAGGAAGCAATGAGCGTGTTGCACCTTTGCTCCCGAGTTTAAAATGATTAGATTATCAAAAGGATTAAAAGGGCAAGCGCAGGGCAGTCACCTCCTCCTGTGTTTTCCCCCGATAAACCCTCCAGTGCATCAACTCCTTTCGCTACTTCCTGTCTCTTTCAGAGAGGCCTTGGCGCCTTTCCTGAAAAATGAAGAAGCTCGGCACATGGCGGACAGCGGTGCCAAAACGACCCCATTCCAGTATGTTCTCTGTGCAGCCACCTCACCGGCTGTGAAACAGCAAGAGGAGACGCTCACCTATCTCAACCAAGGTAGCTATCTGTCCTCCTAGCCTGCTGTCTACCTTGTCTAAATGGACTGCAGCTCATTTTGTTGCACGTAGGCCCAACAACAAATCAATCAAGACTCCTTACATGCCTTTACAACCCTAAGGTTCAGGCTGAGTCTGATGGGAAACGTGTGTCCATATTTGAAGGGGAATAACTCAAACAACTCTCTTTCAAAGCCAGAAACTATAGAACAAAGATTCAAACCTACGATGACATCAAGATGTAAAATCTGGAGTTGTTCAAGAGACGGTTGATAAGAGACAGATTTTGTGGACCCAGAGGATGCTAGAAGTGTAGAAGTGAAAACCCACGTAAATGATTTGCAGAGATTCCCACCTTTGATGCTCTTACAGTTGTTTCACATTTTATATTTTGATGACATCAGAGGTTCACGTCTTAGATCTCTGGTTTCTGTCGTTGGTAGAGTTGTTAATGGTCACAGATATGGGCTGGACTGTCCTGGACCTATAGGAAGGGTTTATTTGCTCAGTGGTTTTCCCCTGTAAGCCTTTGCTATGACAGCATGTCCATCATTGGTGGGTCAGTGCAACATGAGCTCTTCCATGGGTGTGAATTTGTCTGACTTTTATCTTCTCATCTAATTTTTCCCTCCTTTCCTATTTGAACTTTCTTCTTCTATTTCACATTATTCTTAACCACTGGATTGAATTGCTTTTGTCTCTACTGTTAAACTGTGACATAATTTTATCTGTGCTTTATTCATCCTGCAAGTTTGCCCCACTTGGTTATTTGCTGTAGTTTGTTTTGGATTGAATTCTAGTCTGAGCATGGAAGTAAATCTGAACAGTACTGTATCTTGAAATCAACAGGATTGAAAAATAAGCTAGTTAAGGAAGTCCGCTCAGACATGTTTAGAAGTAACATTTGGCCTGGTGGCACCTTCCATTGCATTGCCATGGTACAGACGGCATGCCTGAGGAATAGGACTTAATTGCCATCAGGTTCTGTAGTTTACTTTTATTACTTTTATTACTTTTATTACTTTTATTTGCTGAGAGCATTGACAGCTACAGTCTTCCTAGAGTCCATCATTAGCTGTTTTCATGATACTGGCAGAATTTCATGCATTATAATCAATTAATATATATGAATTAAGAGATATAAAGGTTTTGTAGGGGCTGGCCTAGACATTTGGCTTTTTTTAAAAAAGGGTTTTAATTTGACTCAATTTCTATCCCCACTGCCCCTCTTTTCTGATTGACTGATTTCCCATTTTTCAATTTTAATCAGGTTTGTTTTAATGTTTTAAAATGTAGGTCAGTCCTACGAAATCCGTATGCTTAACAGAAAACTAGTGGAGTATACAGATATAAGCAGCAAATATGTAAAGGTAGGTTAAAGGTATTGTGTATGTCTGTTTTTTGACTTTCATGTGACCTATTCCTCTTTCTTCTCTCATCTGTTTATATGTGTCCATTTCCTGGGGTGTCACAGGTTCCTCAACCCTCCCTTCCACTTCAGGGGTGGGGTGGTGCCGCTCTTGGAGACCTTGGTACTATCACCCAACTTAATTCTCCCCTGTCCTAGATATCACACACTCCATACGAACACACAACTCACTGCAGCTTTACACTTTCACCACACACACACACTCTTAAGTCGACTTTGCTCTTTTTTTTTTTTGGCATTTTGGTTCGTCTTAACGTGCCATTCTGCTTCTTTCTATACTACTGGGGCTTATTCATAAAGACCTGGTCATCTTTGAAATGATGTATTGCTTGTTTCTTTTTTCAGATGTGAAAATGTACATTTCAATACAGGGAAAGGGAATAATGACACTTATAGTCTTTGGTTTTAAGTTTTCATTGATTTGCTTTTTATTTAAAATCCTGCTAAAGTAAGAATTGTTTCATTATTTGAAATAAAAACAAGTGGTATGTTCAAGATGCCATCAGTTTATGAATAAAACCCACTATTGTTGCTATCATGTTACTTTTATTTACATCATGCCAACTGTTACCAACTACGTTTCAGATGTTTTTCAAAAGAGACTAAAGTAATAATCTATCGCTGGTTGATATAACACAACAGTGATCCAACCTCTACCCAGCTCATGAAAGCTTTTACATTTGCTAGGTAGGTCTTTCCTAGGAAAACAGGACAGGAGGTGATGCGTACAGCGGTTTGTGTGGAATAAATAGAAGAACTGGGTAGTTAGCATGAGCAGCGATAGCCACCGTGGCTGAACAGACAAAGAAAAAAGCGCCACCTACAGGAACTCAAACTCCATCAGCAGAAAATCCAAGGAGAACGACGTACACACTGTTTGATTGACAGGTGATCTCAGTGAGTAATGAGCGCTGAGCACCAAAGATGTCAGCAAAATTTTAAAAAAACAAAACAAGAATTACAACTTTAATTTCATCCACTAGAGATTTCTTTGTCATCGGGCTGCTATTGGTTGGGATCATTTTAGCTGTAGCAGCCTAGCGACACAAGAATGGGACAGGTGGCGCCTATACAAACACATGACACGCCGAGTCCGGGGCCCCTTGACTCCCGGCAGTCCGTCACGCATGAGCCTCCCCCCGTAATCGGCCCAGCGGCACATGTCTTCACAGGTTGTTAAGTTTATGATGTGGTTTATGCCCTGGCAGGACTTAAAAGGTTGTCATTAACTTAATACCGAGTCAGGGATCGATCTTTGTTTTGTTTATGGAGAGATTTCAACCGGCTAGTTAGTCTACCTAAAGTGGTGACTCTTCAAACAACGGCCTCTTACTCCTCAATGGACATTTGACAGACATAGCACGTGGGTTTTCTTGAAAAGCTGATTTTTTTCTTTGTTATGGGGAAAGTTACTGTCAGTACCTCATTTCACAATCATCAAATGTCCAAACGTAGCTCATTGGTGTTGGACCATCTTCCTCCAATATGTGGATGTTCTTTGACGGGCAGAAACGGAGATGACATTCACTGTGAATTTCCGACTCCTAATGAAACTGCCTCAGTAGGCTTTAAGGAATGATGGGTAGCCTTTCGCACTTTGCCCAACAGTCCGGCTGTTCGGCCTTTTGTGAGCTGCCTCTGTGAGGTTGCTGTACTCCGCCCTGACGCCTGATCCTGCCTGTCCACAGAGCATTGTGCGAGTGGTGTTTCACGACCGTCGGCTGCAGTACATGGAGCACCAGCAGCTGGAGGGATGGAGGTGGAACAGGCCTGGAGACCGAATCCTGGATATTGGTGAGTTGGATTCCACCAATATCCACTTTTTTTTATCCAAAGTAGCTTACGGTTCCTTGAGCACATATATATACACATATTCTTTTTAGCATTTCATTGGGAATCAAGCCCCTAAGCCTGTCAGTGTTTGTGCCTTGCTCCACCCATTGACCTATACTGGACCACCAGCTGTTTCTGTATTGAACTGGTTTCAAAAGAGTCTCATTAGGCCACAGCTACATACAAAAAATCTGCAAAAATTGCCATGAAATGTTTTTTCTTTGCACATTTTTATTATTTTTTGGGGAACTCTGGGATACATTAGGCCTTTAAATGAAGGATTAATTTGCCAAAAAAACATAATAAAATAATACAATTGAATAGGTGTGGTGGGTCACCCTGCCTTATAAAGCTGCTAACCCTAAAATAATTTAGTCTCGGTTTCAATGGAGAGTTTTAGTTTCCCATGATGCTCTAAATGGTATTCTGGCTTTTCCACCCTGACAAGAATAAAATTCTGTGGGAAACACTGAATACTTGTATTTTCTGGGGCATAAAAAGGGAAATATTTATAAATATTGATATCGGCTATCCAACAAACCAACAACACTGTAAGATTGTGTGTGTGTGTGTGTGTGTGTGTGTGTGTGTGTGAATATATGTAACTGTAAACAACAACTTTGCTGGTTAAATAAGAAGGTTGACTGATTATTTTCAGATATCCCGCTGTCGGTAGGGATAGCTGAACCTCGTGCACACCCTCTACAGCTCAACACCATCGAGTTCCTCTGGGATCCTGTCAAGAACGCTTCCGTTTTCATCCAGGTACAAACAGATTCTGACCAACCTCTTCCTCCTTCTCCTCACTTGATTCCTCCTCCTTGAGACATGTGACAGACTTCAAGTTGTTGCTCCTCTCTTCTCAGGTGAACTGCATCAGCACTGAGTTCACCCCCAGGAAGCACGGTGGGGAGAAGGGGGTGCCATTTCGTATCCAGGTGGACACTTTCACCCAGAAGGGACAAGGGGAATACATGGAGCATGTCCATTCGTCCAGCTGCCAGGTCAAAGTCTTCAAGGTACAGCCACTCCCTTTCAAATGTAAATACAGGAGAAAATGTGTTTTCCAAACCGGTGCAGAACGGAGGAAGTTTGGGGTGAATTAAAGTGTTTGGACCACTGAAATGTAAGGCCAGATATGATATCTGAATGCAAACACACCTGCAGTGCTCTTTATAGTCTTATTTGCAGTTCAAATCCATGAATGTCCGTTGGGTAGTTGGTCCTGGTTCTGAAGTTGGTCTCTAGACTATGGTTATACTGTACTCTAATTGGCTTAACTGGCACCGTGACAACATTAAACTTTATCTACGTGCATTTACGTTTTATTTGCTGTTACTTTTTTTTCCTGAAAGCCAAAAGGAGCCGATCGCAAACTGAAGACAGATCGGGAAAGGATTGATAAAAAGGCCCTTCAAGACAGAGAGAAGTATCAGCCGTCCCATGAGACCACCATGCTGACAGAGGTGAGACGTGTTACGTAACTCCGCCGGCCTTATTGCACAACAGAAGATTTGAGGAGAACCGTTGTTTTCATTTCAACAGTAGTAGTAGTGTTACTTTATTGATCCCACGGTGGTAAATTCTACTGTTATCTGATTTCATCAGCACTGAGGGGGTTTACCTAGTTTATTGCTCAAT
>CABFOQ010039158.1:4181-21747 GCA_900660455.1 Gephyroberyx darwinii
GAGAAGAAAAGGATAAGAAGACTTTGTGGAAGAGTGGGTGGTGTGGAGGTGTGTACATATGCAAAATATACAGCATTTACGGTCAGTAGGGTATGTGTGTGTACAGTACAAATGTGCACGTACATTTGTGTGGAAATCTGGCTGTTGTACGAGAGAGATATAAAGTATAGAGATATGAAGATGCCTTAGAATTATTCCTTCTTAGATGCTGCATGTGATGCCTTGGTTAACACTGATTTCAGAACAGCTAAGAGGCGTTTATTAGTTATTTCCTCCCTATTGTTCTTGATCTTGAAAAGCAGACAAATGTCCGGTGTCTTAGTTAAAACACATCTCTGACCCATGATCTCTCTGATGGTGACAGCCTGCGACAGGGTGGCGGGGGGACTGCGCCCAGCAATGTTGACGGCCACCACCCGGAACAGCATCTTCTCTCCCACGGGGAGACCCTTCACCCGGTAGTGGTTCTTGTCCGTCAGCTCCTCGTTGGCCTGCACCCACTGATCACCTAGAGAAAAAAACAGAAACAATCCAAAGCTCTAAGGATGAGGTTAAGGAGGTAATCATGGGGTTATCGTCCGCTCCAAGCATTTGCTGTGTATTTACTTCCTTCCTTGCAGTACTCGATGATGTAGCCGTCGATGCCCCCTGCTCCAATCTTTTCCGGAGGACGCCACTTCAGCGAGCAGGTCGTGTCTGTCACATCATCCACCGTGAGGCGAGTGGGCTCACCGGTGGTGGCTGAAGGAGAGAGGAGCTAATTATCACGTTACACAGTGTAAACGGGATGGGAGGTAGGGTTAAGCTGCGGAATGAGCCTCTTGTTAATGAACCATTCTGCTAATGAAAATGGCGACGCACCGATGGGCATGAAGGGCTTCGAGTTCGCGCTGGGCTGAGAGACGCCAATGCCGTTGACTGCAAACACCCTCATCTCGTAAAGAACGCCCTCGATCATCTTCTTAGCCTCGTACGTGGTGGACTCATAGACGTCAAAGTTGAGCTTGGTCCATCTGGACGAGCCGACCTTCTTCCTCTCCATCAGGTACCCTGGGGGAGGCGACAACAGCGAGGTAATTTCAAAACGGCGCCACTGCTATTCGGAAGTGAGTAAAACATCGCAATGCAACAAATAGTGTGGATGCCAAAATGTTGCTTCCTCCTAGGTAGGAGACATCAGATGTGAACATCAGATGTTGTGTGTTGCAGGGGGAGGGGGGGGGGTACCTTTAATAGGAACTCCACCGTCAAACACAGGCGGGTCCCATGTGATCGTGGCGGTGTCTTCGCCAACTGATGTGCATTTGACATTCTCAGGAGGGTCGGGCACATCTGGAGAGACAGGTTACATTTGGCAACGGATGGAACAGAAACATGAAACAGGATGAGAGCGAGGCACTACAGTATGTGAGAAAACATGCAGATGTGGTTTTCGGATACGCACAGAGAGGCAGTTCTAACACATTAATGGGGAACACACGTCAACTTCACTGTCAAATGCAAAAAAAAAAAGAATGTACCTGTGTCTAAATGGCCTGAGTGAATATCTATAGAAAGAGTGGAATGGGAGGGACGGAGCGAGAGAAAAGCGATGAAAAGCCACTGACCCACGATCTTGACAAAGAGTTCGGCCTTGTCCTCTCCAGCGGGGTTGGTCACGGTGATGGAGTACTTCCCCTCATCGTCTTTCTCCGCCCCCTCGATGACAAAGCTGCTCAGGGTCTTCCTGGTTTCCACCCGAATCCTGCCCTCGGCCTCCGTTATTGCCTGGAGAGACAATCCTGATTGAGGCAACGATTCTGGTGGCTTCAGAGGTAGTAAGGATGTGATGTGTGTGTGTGTGTGTATGTGTGTGTGTGTGTGTGTGTGTGTGAGGTAAACAGTGAGACTCCTCTCTGCGCGTCCTCACCGTGCCCCCTCTCATCCAGCACACCGTGGGGGCCGGCTCCCCTGTGATCTCCACGTCGAGGCGGAGCTTGTTTCCAGCCACGACGACGATGGTGTTCTTGCTGCCCGTGCCGCTGGTGTCCAGGTGGATTTTGGGAGGATCTTTGGTTGGTCGGCGTCAAGAGGAGAAGGGGGAGGAAAGGGAAAAGGCTAGCCGTTGTTAGGGTTAGCATGATAGAATAGTAGTAGAATAATATTTTTGCTTATCTTTAAATTTGATCATTTTTGATCAAGATTTTGGGATTGAGTTTTTTTTCAGAATTTTATTCTTGGCAGCGTTGAAAAGTTTCTGTAACAGCTTTTAGATTGTCGTGTCACTAAAACTGTCACTGAAACCCATGAAATTCTTGTGGGAGTGTGGGAGGTAACTTTGTAATGTGTCAAAGTACTTAGATTACTTTTTGATAATTAGTAACTTAATGCGTTTGTTTTTCATTATTAGTTACTTTTTAAAATTATATATCAGCGAGCTGGTAGATCGGTCCGAGCCTAGCTGCCTTGCAGGGGTGTGAGAAATGCAGCGATATAGCAATATAGTGCTATCGTTATCCAACAGAAGATGTATGTGCGTTTGGCACGCACTTACCTTGGCGGGGAACATAGTCAATCTTGATTTCTGAGGAATACGAAAAAATGATATGATACGAATGAGTGTTATTCGAACTGAGACGCTTTGTTCATATTCAGCAAAACCATCAAAAGCCTCATAATTTGTTCCCGCTGTCTGTCTCTCTCACCCAGGAAGTTGAGTTTTGCCGAGAGAGAAAGCGCATAGCCATTGGGAACAAAGGTATAATCTCCAGCGTCCTCAGGCTTCACGTCATCAATCGTCAGCTTGTGGATCCTGGGGACACGTTACCAGATGTTACCAAGGAGACAACACTTGTCGTGACCCACAATTATGCAAAACACAGTTTCCCTGGCAACATACTCCATAATGCATTATCGCGAAGTGAGAAACATACTAAATGGATTTCACCTTGTGTGACCGCTGCTGCCTTGGCATATCTCCTGCCATAGGCGGTTCTGATGGAAGGATTACTGACAGAAACCCTAGGGGTGTGTGTGTGTGTGTGTTGTTGTTAAAGCTCTATATATTGCAGCCTATCCAAAAAAGGGCCAAGCAACAAGGAAAACCCTGTTCAGTCTCGGTGGTAATAGCTTGCCATGCCATATGCCATGTGGCAGAGACTGTGCTTTTTGATCATTTGTGATATATGAATCCTGTGTGTGTGTGTGTGTGTGTGTGTGTGTGTGTCGATCTGGATGCAGGGTTCAAAACAATTCCTATCTGACATTCAATCGTGGACCTACAGCGGTCGGACGGCGTACCTTCCAATGTGTGACATTTTGATGCGATTGCTGGGCAGGACTTCGACGCCGTCCTTGAACCATTTCCCAGTCACATTGTCATCAGACACTTCACACTTGAACATCGCCTGCTCCGCAGCCTTCACCGTCAGGTCAGCGATACTCTGCAGCACCTCCAGCTCCTTATCTGAAGCACAGGCAGTGGTACAAAGCTTTAATTTGTGTTAATGTTTCATTATATAGCTTACAGATGTTGGTTTAGACAGACAATCAGAGCCTCTCCTGATCAGTGTTGGGTGTTAACGCACACTTTATCAATGTGTTACAACAGTGTTATTACTTTTCCCAGCAATGAGTAGTGTAAAAATTACTATTTAGATTTCAAGGTTACAGTTATCCACCAAAAGGTCCTTATCATCCTCTCTAAATCAGAATAAAAATTAATTTGCCAAAATCTATTATTATCATCACCCCCTCACCCCATAGGATGAGAAATGGCAGAGTTTACAACGTTTACTTTCCCAGCAGAAATATTCCGACTATGATTTTATTGTGCAAAAACAACACAGTGTTATCCTATTTTTTGAAGGCAAGATAGGAAATAACCACCAATTTTTGGGGGGGGGTAACAGAAAATTAATATAATGAATAGTGTAAAAAAAATTACCACTCCCAGGGAGTAATAAGTAAAGTAATAATAATACTTTTGAAATGAGTAATGAGTAATATATTACTTTTTATGCTTGTTAGAAGAGCAACCATCTATATGTGCTGATGTGTCCAAGAGCCTGTAGTATTTTCATTAGGTTCTTGTTGATGGTGTGGTAGTAACCTTTACAGGTCAAATGATGCTGTAAGTTACTGCTCCTGTTGACTGGAAGATTGATTTTTCTATTTCCCATTTCATATTCCAGTTGTGGAAGTGTTTTGCTAGCTAACATTAGATTGCTTGAATTAGGTTGTTTGAGCACTTTTTCATGAAAAGTGTGCTAAATCCTGTAACGTTAGCATAGTAGGCCTTGCTAAGTGTACGTTAGCAGTGCCGTTAGTTGTAGTTGTGAGCTACAATTGGTAATAATAAATTACTATTATTATTACCAATTATTACCATTTATTTTCATCATTAAACTTTTAGGTTGCTTTTTCAAAACTTGTTTTGTGTGCTTTAGTGTGTAAGTATTCAGCTTGGTTAGCATCAGCTGTAGTCATCTCGACGGTTAGCTAGCCAAGACGCTCACAGCTAGCAAGCACATGGCTAGTGCTACGCTAGTTTTCACATGTTTGGAGGGACAAGCCCGCCACCGGTCCTGCGCCTAACAGAGGAAAGGGTACCTTCAACCTCCAGCTCCGCCTTCGACTCTCCGCCGTTGGTGAAGGCGTAGTACATTCCAATATCCTCCTTGGTCGCTTCGTTTATGATCAGGATGTGCCTCTTCCCATCCTTCTTGAACCTGTACTTTGAACCTGCTGTTTCTCTGGTAAGCTCAACTCCGTCTTTCATCCTGAGCGGAAAAAGCACACACACACACACACACACACACACACGCGTCAGTGATACGTCAACATAGAGAGTAGCGAGGGAGAGGTGATGGACGTGTCTGCAATGTTCTACATGGCTAGAGCCTTCAAGGATCACGAGGTTTTGGCACACCGAGTTTGAAAAAGCTGCAGGAGGCAAATGTTTTTCCAACACAGGTGTACTTGAAATGGGATGTAGGATGCCACGCTTTCGGGTTGCAGTGGGTATTCATTGGGGAAATCTTTTCAAAGGACTGTAACAATAAAAAGTTACCCATTGTGGTGCAACAGCGATAGAAGAGGACTAACTAATCACAAAAAACATGCATAGCGATGTCCTATTATTGTTTGGCAAGTGTTTTTAAGTTTGTGAACATCATATCCTGTATAACCTTAGTAAACTGTCTTCCCATGGACAGTTTTCCAGATAATAGCGCTTCAGATCTTATAATGTAAACACGTATAACGCGTGTAAATGTATCCTCACACCCACATTCATGAATAAACAGAATATTGAGACTATAACCATGGAAAGCGAGCTTATGGAAACGTTATGGGCAATTATGAGATATATACATACAGTATCTGAGCTAATATCAATACATCCCAGATATCCTGTTTGGATTACTCACAGTTTGATAAGAGCTTATCCGGGTTAATGTCATTACGGGAATGTATGGTTTACATAAGCCAATTAAAAAGTGGATTAAGTGTCCCAATAATTACAGCATGCAATAATTGTATGCATGTAGACGCACTAAAAGAAACCCAAAGAAGTTATGTGCATTATGCCAAGGATGAGGCAAGCGAAGATCTTAATTTAATTCCTTTTTATTGTTGTTTTTTATAGTTGATGGTTTCTGAGGCCTATTTTGTGTATTTATTGACAGCAATACTCATAAGCAGGGTATGAATGCTGCATACAAACAACATATAATGCAATAGGAGGACAGTGAAAATCTCACAGATGCATTGACCGACTAACTGGATTTCTGGATGATGAGCTCACCATTTGACGTTGGCTCCTTCCTCGGACACCTCTACCTCAAACTCCACCTTCTCGCCCGCCACGGTGAGAACGTCATCCAGCAGCTTGGTGATGGTGACCGGGGGCTCTGGGGACGAACAAGCAGGCTGAGGTGAGTCGAACCTCAAAGGTCACAAAGTGAGTACTCTCTACGAAAAGTAGTACTACTTGTACTTGAGCAAAGTATTTCAGCACTCTTTCTACCTCGTGTACTAGCAGCTCTGTGTTGTACCGTAATGAAGAGGAGAGAGACTAACACGTGGAACATGTACCTGCCCACTTTGGGATTTGATACAATGCCCACAACAGCGCAACAATACTCCCGAAGTCCTTGTCGGCGCCACTTTACCACTACACCTTTGTTGTAGAGACGGAGGGTACTTCAGGTCTCCAGAGGCAGTGGGAGTCACATTGTGTGACCGCATGGTGTAATACTTGATGCTCTGCTGGCCTCGGCTATTTGTCATCGTCAGCAGCCACTCCACCTTTGGATCTCCAAATCCCCTTCTCCAACCTCATTCGATAGACCCATGTTTCATTTGACAGTCTGGTCTCGCAAAATTCCCCCACCAGAAAAGGATTACGGGGAGTAGGCCCAATAAGAAACTAGTAGCTTGACATTGAAGTAACATTGAAATTGCATTTGCCTTCGATTCCGACGAACCGGGTTGAATTCCCAACTCGCGCAGAGAAGATTTGTCCAGTGAGTTTTCGTTTTCGGCAAATGCTTTTCTTACTGAACCGTGAGCAAAGCCTTCACCGTAACCCTTACCCTACATTTGTAGGGTAAGTGCTTTTAGCTGCCTAACCTTAACCCTGACATCAACCGAAGTGGTTTTACTTAAAGTAGCTTTGGGTTAGCATTGACAAACACGTGAAAATGACGTCTCCAGTGCTATCATCACATCATCCTTTCATGACGGAGTCTATGCTGTATAAATCTGCTGCTGTGCTGCTGGTACTTTATGTCTTGATTAAAGTACTGACTGCTAGTTATGACTGGCTGTCATCCACTGAACAGCCGACTGCCTCCTCTAATGTCAAGATAAATCAAGATAAAGCAAAAGGTACTGATATAGATGTTTACAGAGCCAACAGGGACAGTGGTTTTTATGGGCACACACACACAGAATACACACTGTAGCTGTGTAGGAGCTGACCTCTGATAATGCGAAAGCAGGATAGGCAGCACATAGTAAAGCTATGGGATGAATATAGCAGCAGTGGACCCAGTTACATCCATTAAACACCCTCGCACTCACACACTTCTGGAGGAGACCTACCAGATATAAACATTAGGGTTAGACCGATATATCAGTTTACACATATATCAGGCCGATATTGGTCTCAGGTGTCGCCCACCTCTGATATGATGGATATGATGCAGCTTGTCTGATTACCTATTTATTGTATAATTGATTAATATTACACTGGTTATCTATGGGAAGCCCTGAAACTAAATTGATTCTAATGTGACAAATTCCAAACAAGTACAGTATATTACTATATGTTGTATAGTAGTGATATTATTATCCTGGGCATCACTAGAGAGTTTTAGTGTCGCATCATGGTCTAGCGGCTTTTCCCTGACAAGAGTACATAAAATTCTTCGGCATGAAAATTTAAAAGGTACTGGCACAGAACATCAACTATTTCAATCCAGCGATGTCAGTATCAGCCTTCAAAACACCACATATCAGTCGAACCCTAATAAATATGCCGGCACATTTATACATACACTTCAGCGACAGCGATACATGACAATAAACAAAATGTCAAAAATTCACTCGCCACATACCCATTAAAAATGAGCAAGCAGACAATGGGAACGCGGCGCGCTATTGTGTGGTGTGAAACATGAAAATAAACAGATGACACACGCAGACACAAGGAGGGAGCGGAGCTGTCAAGCCTCACAACGCTCAGATGACAGTGTTCAGCTTCAAACCGAGCAGAAAAAAACTCTCTTCCTCCCAATTCCTCCCAAGACAATGAGTCATGTACCTTTGACAAAAACCTCCGTGAAGCTCTTCTCCTCCCCCACCACACACTCATAGGCTGCGTCATCCGACAGGTTGCACTTGTTGATGATGAGTGTCCGCTTGTTCCCCACGCTCTCGAACACATACCTGGGCGCACAGCAGGGAGGATGGAGGAAGAGTGTGTGAGGAGGAGAGAGAGAGGGAGACATTTATGTTTCTGTTTTGTTTGGGATAAATAGAAGAAGAACTGGGTAGTTAGCATGAGCAGCGGTAGCCACCGTGGCTGAACAGACAAAGAAATTGAAACTTCATCAACAGGAAATCCAAGGAGTATTTCCTTTGATTGACAGGTGAAGTGCAGCGCAGAAACACCACAGTAATGAAGCTGAGCACCAAATATGGAGACTAAATTAAAAACAAACAAACTAGGATCTCACAGATTACCACTTTTAAACATTGCTAGGTACATTTTGTCCATTCCTCATCCAATCACAGGAGAGTTGCCCATCCTAACCCAACATCACTTACCAACAATTATATCCGATCACGCTCTAAGCATACTGTCATTTGTCATTAACACTGATTTAATCCAAACCTGACAATAATACTCCCAAGTTTAAATCTTACAATTTCCAGTTATCACAGTTCAATACATTACACACACATAGAGACCCCCCCAATAGTGTTAGTTGGCTCACTTGGCTGACGGTTTGATTTCCTGTCCGTTTTTGAGCCACTTGACCTGAGCGTTGGGGTCGGTCACGTCCACTGTGAGCTGGATCTTCCTGCCCTTGTCCACCGAATAGGCTGGATCCAGTTTCTTCAGGAAGGCTGACGAGAAAAAAAAGAAGTTCTCCTGTTAGTGTGGTGTAACCCCTGCTTCAACACCCAATCCACAAGTGTCGACCAGAAGTATTCTACCAGTCGTCCCTGCAATATCAATTCTCCCCCGAGGCCTTTAAATGCTGGCGGTATTTACAACCTGCTGCATTAAGAGAGCTCCCGTTTCCCGCTTGCCACCTCACTCCAAGTGCAGAGTGTGCACTAGTAACCCCTCTCCTGTCTCCTCTCTCCCTCCTCACCGTCACTCTTCTTGGGCTCCACCTTCTTCATCTTCTTCAGCCTCGTCAGCATGCCCCTCAGGTCTGTGATGCCATATTCAAAGGCAATCTTCTCATAATCGCAGGGCTTGGCCGCCTTCAGGATATCCCACACATCCACTTCCTCTTTGGACACCTGTTGTTTCTTCTGCCTGTGTGTGTGAAGCAAAAACAGAGTCAGAATGTGCAGTTCTGGCCAAGATTATTGGCAATATCTTCTGAAATAATTTGAGATTGAAACAGCTTTCGGTCTTCCCACATGAATCTATCAATTTACAACAGCACATGATCAAACAATAAGAATAAATAATAAAATCTTTTATGGTTTCAAAATGATTATTGATCCATTTTGTTGGAGGAAATAGATTCTTATTTGCAGTGTAATTCAACTCACCTCTGACAGGTTGCAGGTGCTGGTCTAATGGTGGTGTAAGTTCATTTTAAAGTGATAAAAAAAAAGTGATCTGTTCTGCTTCCCTGGTCGTCGGTTAAAAGGGAAAAGAGCTGTCTATTAACTATTATCACCAAACATAAACGGCCATCTCCAGAGACCTTGGTATTCCTGTTTCCACAGTTCGCAACATTGTTAACGTTTGCTGCTCATGGAATTGTACAGAATCTCCCAGGAGACCGTGGTAAGAGGAAAACGGATCTCAGATGTCATCAAAGGTTGGTGCGAACCATTGAAAAGAACACCTTGCATGACATCCAAAGATCTCAAGGCTGACCTCGAGAGGTCTGAGGTAATGGTTTCAGCCCATACCTTACGCTGGACACTGAACCTAGAAGACCCCACTGCTGAGAGAGAAATACAAGAAGGTCCGATTGATCTTTTCCAAGACCAACCTGGACAAACCTAAATCCTTCTGGGACTGATGAAACCAAATTCAATGCGGGTCAGCTCTTGTTTACAGATGACGAAATGAGGCTGTTAAAGAACATCCTACCTACAGCCCAAATACGGTGGAGGTCCCATAATGCTGTGGGGCTGCTTTGCTGCCTCGGTGCTGGACGTCATATGGACGACGTATTGAGGGCATCATAAAATCAAAAGATTACCAAGACATTTTGGAGCTAAATGTGCTGCCTAGTGTCAGAAAACTGGGTACCATGATCATGTGCTGTTAAATAAAACAGATGAACGTGTGAAGTTGTTTCAATTTCCAGATATTATACATTATCTATATAAGGGTGCCAATAATCTTGGCCATAACATGTAAGTAATGCAGTGGAAGAGATTAGGCATCTCACTGTCGCTGTAGCTGATGTAGTGTCCATCTTACCTTTTCTTGAGGAGGGCACTGAAGTCTAGATCACCAGCATCCTCACCTGCATCACCACTGGGGTTGAGAGAAAGAAGAACTGGAGGATTCATTTAATGGTGAATAACTCATTTTAATGTCCTTCTGTCTAAATGTCACGGTGCGTTAAAAAAAAAAGGTGCTATTTACAGAACTGGTGAATTGCCATTGGAGAGTGAGAAATAGCATTAGCAAAAATACATTTAATAATACATGGCTTTTCTTCCACATTACACAGACCTATAAATAGGTGCAAAAATTGCAAGGCACAATTATCAACAAAGACAACATGAGCACATACAACAACGTGCAGTGGGGATCTAATGAATTAGTGTCCCTAGTGTACCCTTTTTTTCACTCTGTTTCTGAGAGATGTAAAAACAGGATGAGTGAGAACATAAAGCGTAGCATCGTGGCCTAAATTCAAGTGACAACCAAACAACACAATAGACAAGCGCATGTAAGCAACACACTTGAAGGAGATGAACAATGTAAACAAGATCATAAGACATATGCATGTCTCAGGAAGTGCATCTGCCAAAATAAAGGAAACACCTGAGTAAATGAGGGATATGATATTGAAAACAGATGCTTCCACACAGAAAGAGGAGATACCAGTGACTTTGAGAAAGGGCTAATTTGTTAGACTCATTTGACAGGAGCTTCAGTGACCAAAAAAACAACCCTTAACACTTGATTAACATGGCGTCTTGGGCGATCGGATTGTCATCAGTCAGCAAAAACACATCAAATCCAGGTGTAAAGGCACCCTAGACGTGGTGTTTACTGTCAAAGACATCATCAACCCGGGACAACTGTGGACGTGTATAATCCCCGAGCGTGATGTCTATCCATTGGAGATGCAAAGCAGACAAGCAACTCTGACTCATTTGACTCAGTTGCTAATGTGTCAATCAAAGGCATCTGAGGCAGTTTCATCCAGGACAGCCAGAGAGGAATAATATGGTCAGGTTGCAGTGCTAAACCCTTTATTTCGCCTAAAAGGCATGCTTGCAAGTGAAGTGGTGGAGAAAAAAAAAAGCCACACAGTCATGAGTCATCATTCACCCTATTCTTAACAAGCTGACAATGTGTGCGGTGCACACCTAAAAAGGTCTACAGGCTGGAGCGCTTGTTGTTTCCCACTGTGAACAGTTCTGGCAGCTTTGTTACAGTGCGGAGTGGTTTAGGTCCATGAACCCCCTGGAGGGCAAGGTAAATGTCCGTAAATACAAAATCATTCTAAGTGATTGCGTTCATCCTATGGATGAATGGTTCCTCCAAGGATAACATCCATCCATGTTATCCTGTCGGTCCTGATGGGAGCAGAACTGTCCAGGAGGATAATGCCCCCATCCGAAGGGCGCAAGTGATCACTAAATGGTTGGATGAGCATGAAAACTATGTTAGCCGTATGCCATGGCCATAACAGTTAGCTCATCACAAGCCTTTTTTTTTTGTTTCCCACCACCATCATCAAAACACCAAATGATGGAGTGTCTTGTGGGAGAAGGGATTTGCCAAGGTTCACTGAAACTGTTTCGTTGTTCCAACACCTGACTAACACACTTTCCTTTATTTTGGCACTTCCCTCTATGTAACATTATTAAGACACACAGTACAAGGATGTATGTTAACGAACACAAGCGGAGCAAACGCTCAGTAACACTCATGCACACACTCAATGGGCCTCATTCACGAAACACGCATACGATCAGATTTGATCGTACAATGTTAGTATGAACATTTCTACGAACATAGTCGGATTCATCATTTTGTTCGTATCTGAATTTGTTTGTTTGGTACGATCAAATCCTACGAGTGCTTGGAGACGTGGAAATGTGTTTGTGTGTTTTGAAACATGCGGGAAGGCTCTGAGAACGGCTTATTCTTCATGAAAAATCCATTACAGTAGTGCCAAACCACAACAACAACAAGATGTTTCAGTGGCCTTGTAGAAAAAAATACTTGCAATCTAGTTTCATGTCGAACCATTTATTTTCTTTACCTCAGCAACGGTGTGTGTTTCTGCTGAAACAGCATTGACAGCGTTAATAATTTCTTGCCATGCTTTACTTTTATCAGTTCTTGTGGCTCCGCTGCTGATGCTTCTGAAAACTTTCTCATGCACGCATGCGCACAACACTTCCATTTCGGACTCCGCCAAGCTCCTCGGCCCAATCCCAATGTCCCCCCTAAAGCCTAAACCCTGAACCCTCACGGACTTAAGTGACGTCACCTGGTAAATGCTTGAGTGCGAGAGGCTGCAAGGGCTCGAAATTGTATAAATAGGAATGGGACAGCACTTTGCGACATATAGCGTTACCTTGACGACACCAAAACACGTTACGTACGATTGTGGGTTTGGGACTTTTTATTTTACGTTTTTTACTTTTTTCACGACCAAGGCACATAAGGGACCGACTGCCTGATTTGAAGGTCTTCCAGGCTCTTGTCTTACAGAGTGGATGAGAGGTAATTGTCAAATAATCAATTTACTGTTTTTTGTCAAAACAGCATCATTAAGCAAAAATTAAAAGAAATTGTTGATGAATAAACATTTGTCCTTCCATTTGTTTTCCCCTGGTTTACTTGCGCACGACCCTTCAGTCTGCAGCCTCTACGGTGTTGAACAGTGTTTACCTATGCAAACCGGCTTCAACAGGCACACGCATCCAATTTACGAACGGTTGTCAAATATACACCTGTTCTACGAACAAATTGAGGTTTCCCGCACGTTTCATGAATCCCACGTTCGTGTTTTAGTACGCACACAAATACGACAAATTTACGGATAATTTAGGAAAAACTTCATGAATGAGGCCCCATGACTGCATTTCCAGTGTATGTAATCCACACAGAACGGGCTGGTTCCCTTTGAAGCCTTTTGAGTTGGCCAAATGAAGAAAATGAAGAAAAAATAGCCTGATAAGCCCGGGGCACATGAAGTAGAACGATGACTTGATGACCTCTACGTGACACGTTACGTTAACACACTCATCCATTATTTATCAAGCAACGTGTTGGAGTTTTAACCAACTTTTCACTTTTCATTTACTGCATCAGTCTCTCTTTCTCTCTCTCTCTCCCTGGTTTCAATATTCTGCAAGTAAACACACTGACATCCTGTCTAAAACACAATACGCTGCTGTCTTTTTGCATGTTGTGTTCCTCATCTTACCGGCACTTCTTTGGGCTGGAGTTCTAATCAGGGGAGGAAATTATATTTCAAACAGCGATTAAAAAAACGGAGACTCAGGGTGTCAAGCGTGAATGTGTCAGCTGATTTCTGCTCACACACAACACACACATGCGGAAAACGTGAATATGGGGTGGAGAACAAGGGAAAGGAAAGAACACAGAAATCAAACACAGGGAGGGAGAGAGTGACAGAGTGAGGGAGGAACCGGTACATTTAAGACTGGAAGAAGTCCCTTCAGAGACTCCACCGCCGAGACATGTGACGAAACACAAAAGACGCCACAAACCCGCGAGGCGCTCCGGGTGGAGCGAAAAACACCAAGGAGGCAGATGCGCCAAGACGTGACAGAGAGAGAGAGAGAGACACGGCAGACAGACTGACTCTCACAACGTCAGCTGCGACTGACGGATAGACAGACACACGGGCGGAGATGCTCGTCGAGACTGACAGATGCCCAGAGGCAACGATCTACAGAGGAGCATATGGGAGACCGTGTGACGGGTGACATGTTGAATAGACCCTCGCCGCCGCTGACACTCACGATCGCTTAAACGCCTCCAGGATGTTGGCCTGCTGCTGCTCCTCTTGTACAGCTGAAAACCAGACAGAAGGAGGGTGAGACGGGTGAGAGCTGCGCTAGGTTAATTCATTACACAGCGGGCCGACTTGCAAAGAAATAATGGACTGATGACCTCGCTAAGCCGCTAAATGATAGGACCTAATGTGTATCGCACTCGCTGAGTTATTGGCTGACAAAGCCAGTTACGTAGTAATGGCAGATCCGCTGAATGGAAGATGACAATAATGTGATTAAGTGTCTGTCTCCAGACCTACCCTCCACCGAGACGTCGAATGTGCAGCTGTCGCACTTGTCTTTGGAGGTGACCTCGCAGCGGTAGCCACCTGCGTCTCCGTCCACCACCTTGATGATGCTCATCTCGTAGGTGTAGATCTGACGGAGAAGGATTGAATAGATAGGCTAGGAACACGCGTGCAACACGACTACACACACATGCACACAAACACACACACACACATACAGAGTACACAATAGGACTGGACTGATATATCAGTTCAAACACTACGGTTGTTTGATCACATAATTATTCTATGTTCATATCATTTATCATATAAAAGTTTTAGGGCTCTTATTTTGTCAATCAAATCAAATGTGTCACTTCAAAATGTCACTTCACTGATGCAAAGCACCGGCATCCACCACACGCCGTCATATTTGAAGATACTTCAATCTTAAACACAACAGTTCCGGTATCAATGTCGTATCAGTATCGTATCTGTATCGGAATCGTATCGGCGTTCAAGAACCCATATTGGTCAAACCCTAACAAAACAATAAAATCTAGAATCTAAATCTAAAATCAAAATAAAGAAATCTTAATGCAAGAATCTAAAATAAAAGAAACACACACACCTTGGTGTTCCTGTCGTAGGACTCTTTAAACTGCAGGTGCTTTCCTGCTTTGCTGCCCAGGTCCAGCCACTTCCCCTTCAACCATTTCATGTTTGGCTTCCTGGTCAGGTTGGAGGAGTCCACTTTAGCCACAAAGGTGATGTCTTTGCCTGGATGTGACGCGACAATTTAGCTCAAACTGAAGGGACTGGACACAATGTGGGAATTACACAGGAGGCGATGTTAACCAGACCTTTCATTGCCGTGGCGCTCTCTGGCTTGAGTACGAACAGGCCGGTCAGCTCGGACAGCTGAGGCTCCTCCCCCGGTACGTGCTCTGCCATGGGTGTCAGAGGGGGTCACACAGAGGTCAGGGAATTAGGACGCAAGGAAACACTGATTGCCACTCATCAAAGATGCAACACACAGACAACAGGAGACAGGTGGACCAAGCAAACCTCCACATCTGCACTACAGTGAATCACCTGTTTACCAGGCATTTGGGAATCCCCAAAGATGTTGGAATTTGGTCCTAGCATTAGGAAGCCTTTTAACACTATTCCTAAGAGTATCTAGCACTGCAACTGAGCAACAGCATTTCGGAGAGGCACATTCAACGCCTTTTGCTGTTACAGTGCATCAGCCATTTGGGACACCGTGACAAACAACAGGAGATCAAGGAGCCCCTGAGATTGTCTTGCCCCCCTCCCACCACCCCTAGGAATGAAGAAGCAACTCAAATCTCCTCTGAAGACATAATATCAGGGCTTACTTTATGCAATCGTTTGCCACGCTGACAAAAAAAAAACAACCTGTGAAAAAGCGAGCTGCTCTTTTTTTTACCCGTTGACTCTTTTGAAAGCAAATTGATGTAACCCCTCGGTAAGGTGTTTGCTTGTCAGTGGGTACACTTTACAAAGACGGCTAATGTAATTCGTTTCTCTTACCATCGGGAGGCAACTCTGCATCGGAGGGGGGGAAGAAAGAGAGAGAGAGAGAGAGAGAGAGAGAGAGAGAGAGGGAGAGAAAGCGGGGCGACACGTCAGTCTGTACAGTAGCTGCGCTGTTAAAGACAAGCGTTAATTGGCCCTGTGATAATCTTGACTCCAGGTGAGGAACACTCACACGTTAAATCAACACCAAAACACACCTCTCCTCCTCTAGCTGTAATTAACAAGTCCTGTTGTTTTTTTTGTTTTTTGTTTTTTGTTTTTTTTCCTCTCTTCCAAAAACCCCCCCACAAAACTGTTAATGAGTTACGTCTTCGGCAATCACGTTCGAAAAAATCATTTTAATTACGGAGAATGCAGGAGACTGTTAACGGTACACGGTGTACGTAAACAATTTCTCTCATTTCTCAGCAGCTTCTCTCAACAGACTTCTTTACAGACAAGCAGCAGGTAGAGACAAAAAAGCACACCGGCGGGGGGAGGGGTGGAGGGGCCCCAATCAAGCAAGTAGGGCCCTGGGTAGACATCCATTGTGGGTGTTGTTGAGAGAATGGATCCAGGGTCAGGTGTCAAGTAAGGTCATGCACCTCCATAAATTCAGAGAGCCACATTGCCCGGCGCCTCTCTCTGCTTTTATGGGCTCAGTTAATTTGATCTTTTAATCAAAAGTGCCCCTGAGGACAGATCCAAGTTCAGATGTTCGAGATGATTTAAAGGGTTTCCGTTTGAATGCTAAGTGGGTAAAGCCGATCCTGGAATGGCACCCAGGGGACATTTTTGAATGTTTACACTCTCGCACTCATAGATTGGCCACCTCGCTGTGGTTCTGCGGTGATGAGAGTTCCTAAATGAAATTAACTCCAGACGCTGTCCTTGGCTTTGGGAAAGGAATTTAAGGATTTTGGAGAATAGCCTGCTCAGTCTAACTGCCTGTAACCCCCCCCAGTGACAGTGAGGACAGTTTGCACCAGCCGACACTGAAAAAAATACTATAATAAAAACACCGGCCTCAGAATAGTATATATAGCTATTTCCCATTACATCACTAATTCATCGTCAACTGTCTCACATTCCTCATACACCATCTCGTACAAACAACACATAAGGAAATGAACCATGAGGGGTTTTTATACTGTAAATAAATGGTAATTAACAAAATAAAAGTCTCGCATTGAAATATCCCTCAGCAGGCACACAGGTCATGATGTATACCCAGCAACTGACAGTATATATCATCAGACTACAGTAACCACGCCTCGTCAGTGGCGAGTCAAGTTCATTTCAGGTTGAAGACACTAGTGGGACCAAGCTCAAGAGAATACTCTACAGCCAGCGATCTGCAAGGGTCTCTTTGTCAGATCACTACATCAGATCTCTGCAGAACTGATCTCCTTCATAACCAATAATTAATCCACCATACTGAGTGAATAACCTGTAGTCTTATATCATAGGGCCGTCGCCGGAGCAATCCCAGGGTTCAGAGCGGTCTAGTTTCAGACCCGTATCCAGTCACACGGTGGTCGACGAAAAGTGGGGGGAAAAAACACAAACAGAAACACAAACAGCAGGCAGGACAGGAGGCTGTGTATTTTTTTTTCCTTTTTCCTTACCATCCCTTGGCTCATTGTTTTCTGAATGAAAAGAAACAGTGGGTACATTGGAATTAGACAATGAAGAGTTGTCACCCAAAGAGCTGCTCTGGCCCCCGTTCACTGTGACGGGAGAAGAAGCTAAGCTGCAGTGATACGTGTATGTGATTGTGAAAGAAAAAGCTGTGCAAAAGTGACAGAATGAAACAAAATATATGAGCCTATCCA
>CABFOQ010039158.1:21781-33773 GCA_900660455.1 Gephyroberyx darwinii
CTCTCTCTCTCTCTCTCTCTCTCACACACACACACACACACACACACACAAATGACAAACTCGTGAAGCAAAGCGCTTACCTACAGCAGGCTGGGCATCTGTTAATGAAGAATAAGCACAAGTTAAGCAGATGAATGGGTCCAAATGAGTGGTAAAGCAGATATAATGTAGGCACTCTATACACACGCGTACATAAACACATACACAAACACACACAATTTTGCCAGAATAACACACACCCCCTTGAGCCGGCCGGGGCTCTATTGATGATATTAATAATTTAAGGGATGAATTGATCTCTACAATTTAAGAGATGAATACAGCCAAGGTAAGAGCACACACACATTCGGCCAGGAAAGCGCTTACCTTCTACAGCAGGAAATGAGAATTTAAAGGGGAACTCCAGCCATTTTAAAAAGTTTGATATTATTCAGAAGTTGATAGAACACAACATAAGAGACACTGACAAAATAACTCAGAAATGTTTGGAGTTGTTTTCCTGTGTTGTATGCGTTAATTGCTCAAACACATTCAGAATGTGAAACCTTTATTTTGTAGAACCTTTGTTTAGATTGCAGATTTCGTCACGATTCTGCCCTCCATTTCTTCTCTCTCTTTATACCGTGATGACAAGATGAATGGCCAGCGTTCCCCTTTAAGAACAAGAACTGAGCAAATATTAGTTAATATTAGTAGAACTCGCCTCTGTTTCTTTACCGCACAAACACACATGTTTAAGTTACACCTTCCACAAACGACTCAGTCACTCTTAATTTAACCACAGTGAGTTTATATAACGATTCATTTGGATTGACAGTGGCTGAACACACAACTTTCTAGTTCTTACCCTCTATTTCAGTTTGCTCTTCCAGCAGTGGGAATGAATCCACAAAGTGAACCGGCCTCACTCACATCCACAAATAGACTCTACACATCCACGTACAGTTCAATGTACGGTTTACCCTCAGGAGACTCGTTAGCGTCTACGTTGCTACTTGTACGGAGAATTGCCATAAACACACACACACACACACACTGATGCTTGCCAACAAATAAAACCCGGCTGTATTGCAACGCACCACTTGACAGCTTGACCCACACATGCAAACATACAGCACACACTCACATATTAAGTACCTACTGTACACCTACACAATTAGCTGTGTGCAATAGGTTGAACTTGAAAAGTCAGGAACTAAAATGAGAGGAATTATTCTGCTGTTCGCTATCGAGAACTAACCTTTTACACACACACACACACACACACGTCATGTCTACCATGTTACAAGCTACAGGTGGCTGGGAAACACACTCACTGACTGGAGAGTAAGACGGCGTCTATCACACTTGTCACGATTTAACACAATGGTTCCAACCTTTTTGAGGAAACAAGACACAGCGATCAGTCAGGCAATGTCGCACAGCACGTTAAGATCATCCAGTATTTCCATTTTCATTTCAGTCATTTTGCTGACAACAGCACTGGAGAGCACTGTAAGCTGCTGGACTCAGCGCAAATATCGTTCGTTTAGAGAGTGAAGTTTGATTAGGAGGTATTGGAGTTGAATTTGAATGAAGGGAATGGAACGGTTTTGATTGACAGTGATTTAAAACATTAAGGCACATCTGAACCTGAGCTCACTGCATTTGCACGCACTTGAGAGCCACACACACACACACACACACACACACACACACTTCACAGATACACTCTATCTCTCTCTAGGGTATTTCTCCATCTAAAAAAATTACATAATATATTGTCTGAAGGGATTAAAATGAGATCATCATTTGGATGGATTAGAAAATGAATTGTTCCTTTTCAGTTACGAACATTACATATGTCCCTTATAAATTTAGTGCATTTACAAATAAAATGCTTGTTGTAAATTGTATCTATGTGTGGGATCCGAAATTTGTGAGCAAGGTTCAGTTTACACCCCATGTCAAACAGAGACCATTGCAGGAGGGGATCTCATCCGGCCAGAGAGAAATAAAACCTGGAAATGTTCATCTAAGCAAGAGAAACAGGAGACTGGAAAACATGACTACAACAAGGAATCAGACCCATAAATGTGCACTATTACTTAGTGTTGGCGACTCAAAGAATGATTCTTGGACCTCGTCCATAGTTTGAAGTGAACCGTCATCACTTGCAAAGGCTTCAATAACATTCCTTCTGTACATGAGTGCTACGGATATAATAAGGAAGCCTATTCGTTAGTGGTGGCCATTTCCTTGTACTTTGACAGACTTAATTGCATTCAAGCAACATAGCCGTGACAAAATGACAGATCCAAAAATATAAATCTACAATTTACAAGCAAGTGATAAAAAACATGAAACGTGTGTCGTTCAGATTTGACCTCATCTCTTCTACCTGTGTATTTAATTTAGGATACATGAGGCATTTCAGCAGAGTCATGCTTGAAGCAGAATCAAATCAATGATGCAGAGTCATGTTTTTGTATAAGTCGGGTCTTCTTAAACGTGGTCTTCTTAAACGTTAAATGTAGGATTTCTAAATATCAATATATCACTGTCATATTAAATGTGATACCTTGGTATAATTACTGTAGACAGATGAAACCATGGTGGAGACGATTGGCAGCCTCTATCTCACGTCAGTTAGTGCTTAGTGGTGCTCAAAATGAACACCCCATTTCCCATAAACCCTTTACTGAAGAGGATCGTCATGTTAGAAGTGATTTTCCCATCAGGCTTTCACTCCTTCCACCATCTGCCATTAACAGAAACTCATTTACTTGTTTGTGCTGGAAGAACAGCGCCCTCTTCCTGTTTTGTGCGGTAAAGAAATCTCCCTATGTGTCGTAAAGCAATACAGCAGATTTCCCACCAAATCCAACTTGGTGGATATAAAATGCAGCGTAGAGGTGATGGCCATGGTCTTGTTTGTTTACGGTAATCATACCAATGTCTCAATATTAATGTGGTGATGATTTATTAAAAACTAAAATCCACAGCACCACCCACACTCAAGATATGGGTAGTCTCTGTGATAGGTCATTTTTAACTAGACATAGAAAGCTTTGCTAATGCACGTATCTTTGTTTTAATGTTCTACCAAAATCTGGTAGCTCGATGTGGATAAAAATAATTCCTCCCCTACCATGTTCTTTATGTCCTGCTTTTGACTTTTGACTCATAGCAGCCAGGTTGCACACTGCAGCGCTCCTGCAATCCTTTTTCAATGGAACAATTATTTTAGTGTTCTCAAAAAGTCCAGGGAATAAACCAATCGCTTAACCCTGGCAACGTGCATGACCTCTACTAGATGTACAAAACTCACCACTGTCAGACTGGACAAATGAATATGAAATATGAATGCAGCTGCAATAAAACTGTCCCCAAACCTCTTCTCTCCGCTGTTTGGAAGTTTTTAGGGAAAAAAACAGCTTTTCATCTCTGTTTCTAACCAACAAAGGGCTTTAAGAAGTCAAGTCGGGTCTGGATCCGTACTTGAGATAACATCAGTGTAAAAACAGAGACGACACACCATATGTCTTATTCAACACCATCTGTGGCTGTTATTCTTCAATAAACTACTTCTGTGCCAATGATGAAAAGGGCAGCGTGTTGCTCTGGCCCTTCTTTAAAGGAACTTTATTTATAACTACGATAATAACAACTCCACCTCGGCCAGCGATTCATATCAGAAAATGTCATATTCTTCCAGGTAGTATGGAGATTTTTCTTCGATCCACTGCTTAGGATCTACTGAAACACCTTTGAGTGCCAGTGGGAACCAGCAGAAAAGCTACACGTGCCTACTCTCTATCTAAATGCTACTAAGTGTTATAAAGTTTGAAGTTGAAGTCTGTCATTTTTCCTCAACAGGCACTAAATCAAAACGTGGCTGAACTGTGAGCTCCGGTTGCTGATTATCATAAGGAAAGAATAAATCAATTCTATTTCCACAAAAGCATTCGTTTGTTGTTGTTTTTTTTCCCTTGAACACCCCCTTCCCTCATATAACTTAGAACGGTCTCATGCTATTTATGGTGCAAATTATGAATCTACGTTATAAAGATTTATGAGTCAAGTGAGTTTCCCCTGGATTTTCCCTTCCGCTACATCATGCGGGGAATCATCTTTTATAATGGCACTTCAGTTAACCGATATTTCACTGGTGACGTGTCATCATGCCTGTCAAACCAGAGGGCCCTGCTAGCTGTACGCAGCCAGCGGAGCTCGTAGCTTTGAATGAGGAATGGTAAAAATGGCGCTTTATGGTGAAGCTGAAGGACAAATTTGCAGACTTAAGTCTAACCGACCTAAAATAAGAAATCCAGACACACACACACACACACACACACACACACACACACACACACCAAATTCAATTTGCATCTCTGGTGCTTAACATAAACAAGTGTGAAAACTCCTAACCTGTCCTCTGCATTACTAAATGGGTACCAAATGAACAGTCGACACAAAAACCACCAATGCACTACCAGTGTGTGTCTATGTGTGAGCTATAGTAAGGGGTCATGCATGTCCACGCTCAGTCCCATCCCCACAGAAGATGACTTCTGTGCTTGTTACATCTGTAAGCCTTACCCTCCTCTTCTGCCGGCTTCTCTGAATGAGGGGAAAGACACACATTATTTGGGAATGAGGATGATGAGGATGATGAAGATGATCCTCAGGCACGCATCCACAGGCGCAAACACACACGGACGAACAAACCATGAATGCAGTGTGTTTTGTCTTACCCTTCTTGTCTGAAAAAAAAGAGAAAAAGAGAAAATCTATTAGAAAATGAAACCATCTTCAGGAAACATTTGTTTTCCAGTGGTTCTAGTTTAACCGTATTATGGCTGAGTGTTGCATGTGTAACTCAATGCTGTAAATTGGATTTCAGGAGCACAGTTTGTGGGCTTGGATTAGATGTCATGAAGGGACTTACCAGCAGGGGCTGCTGCTGTCTTATCGCCCTTGGCTGCTGCAATTAAACAACAATTACACAAATTAATTTTTACATCCTCATTATTCCCTATCATGTAGCAGCAGCAGCACGGCATCTGGATGGTCACCGCTTCAAGAGCAGAGGCTCGGTACAGTTGACCACTCACATGATCTGAATGAAGATTAGAATTAACAGTGAGGAAGGATGCTCTCTAACCCGTGATGTTTTAAATGTACATTATGCTGCAAATGCTTTCAGTGAACTTGCAGAACTACCCACGTCTTCTGCAGCAGACCAATAGAAATCAGACCTAAACACAATTCTGTAAACACACAACATGATGCACAAAATACACACGTTAAAATAAACAGTTTCATTCCAATAACATAAACACACATTCACAAGAACCCACAGAGGGAAGTGCTGCATTCAGGCAACCTCGCTTTGTGCGCCTCTTGCTGATCTCTGCAGGGTTTGCCCCTGGCGAAAGAGAGAACGTTGGATTTCAACAGGGGAATAGAGTCGGAGTCAAATGAGGCATGGTTTATAGAAACAGTGAGGCTGAGATAAATATAAGTACGTTTTTTTCTGAGATCATGAGGAATAATTGGGCTTAAAAAATAAAATCTGAAAGGGGCGGCCTCAAGACAAAAATGCTTTTGATAGGATAAGTACATCAAAGTTTGAGGATCCCAGATCTAGGTTACTTCAGAAGCTCAAGGGTGTCTAATGAGATAGCAGATTAGGAATGAGTTTCAGTCTGCCAGACAAACTAAAGCGCACAGCTGCACAGGAAGAATTTCACTTTGGCAGCATTCGCATCTTAACCATCCGTTTCAATCACTTCGGGGGGGTGTGCCCTCGTTTAGGGCCCCTGTCAACAAAAAAAAAAAAAGTTCCATTGCTCACATTGCCAGGAATTTAGAGTCAGCAAACTGTATCAAACAGCCCAGCCTCAGAAATGAATGATGACATCATCTTGACAACTAGTCATCTCTCCCAAACGGCCCAACAACAAGCCACAACTGACACTGCAGAACGAGAGAGTCCCATGAGCCTACTTAACAGCGGCTCTGAGATATCACGGCTCGGCCTTGGCGCTCTGCTCAGGCTCGCGGCTGGCGCACCATGTCTGGCATACTGGGGGGGCAACACGTCTATTTTGGATAAGGTTTGTTTTCCAGGCAGTAATCTGTTAACGCCTCCCGGCACACATGCCCCCCATAGTCTTAAATGCAACAGCGGGTCCGTGACGCACCAGGCCACCGGACTTTCTTTAGACGGGTTCCTGCCTCTGCATCAAACCCCCTGAATGAGAGGAAAGTGGGTCACTGGACTGGAGTCCGGTACGAGCCCGGGCGACGAGGCCCGGTTCTGCTTAGCAGGAGTGGCTCCCTGATTCGCCATGACATTGTGGAAGGAGACGGGAGGAAGGCTTGTTGTTGAGCAACAACCTTCACCGGGAGACAACTGAGGCATTAAGTAAATGTCATAAAATCACCATGGAAACAGCTCTCTACTGTTTCCAGGTGTATCTGATTAATAATATAAGCCTTTTACCAAAACGCCTAGCTAGTCCAAAAGGAATCTCCTTAGCTTTGAGCAGGAAATTAATATGAAACACTGTTAATAAATACAATTCAGTCGCTGGTCTGATGTCGACCATTGATACCTTTGATGCCTGAAACATTTCAAATGACTGTCAATAATGTCACTCCACATTTCTGCTTGATAAAGTGCTTGTTTTTTTGTTTTGTTCTTAGTCCATGAGCTTTGAAAAATGATTAGTATGTTAATAGTTACTGTTCTTTTAGATATGAATATGAGGAACCAATTCCACCAAAAAAAAGTATGAATTTGATTCAAAATGCACTGAAAGTAGAGAAAAAGTCACATAGTCAAACACACACACACACACACACCTAGTCCACAGTTTGGTGTGTATTACTGAGCCCCTCCCTCCTTCCTGTAATGTCATAGTAATATACTAATATACTGTCAAGCTCCTCGTAGAATGACAGAAAAAGGAAAAGGTGACATGACATTAAGGTGATAAACATTTTCAGAATAAAGCCTGATAATACAAAGCTGGGTTAGACGTCAAACTTCAGACCACCATTCTATAAATATGCAAAGTGTGTCATTTATTGTCAACAGAGCAGTTCAATCAGAGTGTTGCTTCCCTGGTATGTAGATCTGACTGTCCTAAACCAGAGGAATGACACGTGACTTCTTAAATGAACCAACAGGACTCCCGCAGGGCTGCATGAAAAGCATGTAAAGTCCTATTGCAGTCTCGAAGATGGCTACGACTGATCCGAAATATTAAATGAATAAAATAAATATTTTGGTCACAGGATAACCTGGAAAACCACCTTGAAGCGCCGGATTAGAATTGCTAATTTGTCCAAGAGGGAGGAAAAAAACATCCTGAGTCTTACTCTACCTGACAACCCCTCTTTTACATCATGCCTTGAAAATCTGATGACAAAACATCACAGGTGTAAGATGTTTCCGCCCCCGGGGCGCGCCGCTGTCTCGGGCGCAAAGCTAGCTAGACACGCAGCGATCACTGTGCGTTTCTTTCTGCTGCTCCCAGCAGCGTTTGGTGCGCAGTAAATTGAGTTTCCACAAAAGTACTTGAAGATCGTTCACCGTCAAGGTCACCGCTACCTCCTCCACAGATGACTGGCCAGGAATTTCAGACATATTACCCGTATCCTCCTTTCATATCTAATTTAGAAGCTTATCATCGCTCAGTAGTGCTTATTTTCCTATTGGGACAGAGGGCCGGCTGTGTAGCGAGAGCTTTAGTATGTCAGGATGAAATGTCGGGACAAAGGTGAAAGATTTTATACATTTTATATCATCAGAAAAACAGAATTCAAAGCTGAGAAAATATTTAAAGGTGCACTAAAAAAAAAAAAAAACTTCGGTGGCCCCGAATGGCAGCGAGAGATGGATGAAAAATTCAATACCCAGAAATCCCGTAAGGTGATGTCAGTGAACTGTACACAGCGCTCTCATGTTTACCAAAGGAGTGAGATAGGTGGAAGATCTGATCTGATCCGTTGGTAAGTCCTGGACTCGCTCACTGACTCCCACATTGTGATTTAGGCCAATATGTTTATTTAAACATTAAAAAAACATCTTGAACAACTTCAACAACTTGATTTTTTTTTCTTCATTCATCCACGGGCGACCTGTCTCTCCTTCGGTCCAGATCTGCCAAGTCTTCTGGCTGCAGTTCAGTATGCTGCCACTCTGCCGCTGTCCGTCCCATCTGGCTCCATAGGAAAAGCTCTAAGTACAGTGCTAAGTCACAGCCAGTACAACTCTGACCCTTGAACCTCAGCGCTAATGCACAGCTGATGGACACTCTGCCTGTGTGGATCCACTACTGACAGTCTGCCCCCCCCGGCGTCTTGTCTTCGAGGTCTCTCTAAAATGGATAATGTCTCTTACCGTCTCCATTCCTTCTTCCTTTTCACTTAATGCAAATCCCCACTCTCAGCACCGCCCGTTTCTTTGTCCTACTTTAATCTGATCCCACTTTTTCTTTTCTTTTTTTCTGGAGGAAAATAGAAGGCGAGAGGTGAAACCCATAGCAGGGAGAAGAGAAGAAGAATGAGAAAGGCCAAGAGGGATCAGCGATGGTGTGAAGCCTCATGTTAAGAGCCTGAGGATTGGGTTCCTCAAAATTTAGTGGCGGGGGAGATGGATACCGGGTTTATATTTAACAAATACCGTGTCAGATACTTTATTCATTTAGCTCTTTCTGACCCCCATGACTCCCTTTAAATATACACACAACTATCCTCGTATGCATCTGTAATCGTACTCTTATTTTGAAACTGAGTAAAAGTATCAGCACCACTTTATAATGTGTATTATAATGACTGAAAACAACAAGTAATGAGCACATGTACACAATTAGTGTAGATTTACAGTACAACTCTCTCTCCCCTCCTCTCCCCCCCCTCTTTTCCCTCTGAAGGGTAACCTCTGTGGAATGTTCTTGGTTAATCCCTCTTGACATTTCCCTGTCTTCCTCGGCCACGTACGTCTCCTGCTTTGCTCAGTTGGCTAAGCCACAGAGTCAGGCCGAGCATTTCAATCTCCAGATCTTTCCCTTATTTTCCGCCGTTGACTGAAAAACCAAAACGGGCAGGAATTTCGTTTGTATGTACAAGATACTAGCACCGACGTCTCTCTAAACTAAGACGTTGACATGTAACACACCGCTGAAGTGGTTTTGTTTCTGTTGCTGGATACATTTAGGCACTTAAGCGTGTCTACAACCGTGAGCTATGGCAACAGCACAAGTGTTAACTAGTCACTGGGGCCAAAGTGGCGTCCTCTCTGGCTGAGCGCGAGGCCAATTGGCGGTAACATGCCCCCCTCCCTCTTGTCCATACTGTGTTAATGTTGATACCCTTTCTACAGGGCAGCCTCGTTGCACCCCTCTACACCAGCAGACGCGTGACGTGCAAAGTCATGTGAAGCTCCAAGCATGTATGTGAGAATGTAACCGTATAGGTCCGATTCAGCAGATTGGAGTTTTAACTATACAAGCCAAAGAAATCTCATTGGTTGCGTTAAACCTCAGTGGGCGGAGCCAAAGAACCGCGGTTTTCCTCTGGACCATTTAACTATTTTATATACTAGACAAGACAAGAATGTCCCATGGTCACACGTGGCCAACTTTTACTGTACTTAAAACACATAACAGAGATGTGAGCTTTTGTCTGCATAATATTCCAGTGCGTATCTAAGGGGTGGCATCCTGTCAGAAGGACATAAAGATTAATATGAAAAGGCTCTATTTATAATATGGAGCATGAGGATGAGTATCAATGGTATTATTGGCACTTGGCTGGCATCCACACTGGGGGCAGAGCGTGACTGATGGAGTTTCACCATTTTACGATGAGGATGGAGAGTGATGCTGTCGGCAGTATCGGGGTACACTTAAGCCGCCTCTCTCTATACCGCTCCATCATTTGCCAAGTTAATTTGACAGTCCCGATGATGTGACTTATAGATATACAGACTGTACAGATATATAGACTTCATACACTGAACAGAATGTCCCGTAGGAGAGAAGCAGGAGAAGGGAAGTGCAGAAGAAGATAAATTCAGAGTACCGGTAACGTGGTTGAATGACACGCAGATTATTAACGGATATGGTAAAAAATAGTGTCACATGACAAATATATTCCAGTGTTATTCCAGTGTAACTTTAATCACGGCAAGAACCACAGCCAATTCTCAGTAAGCGTTTCATTAAATAATTTGCAGCGCACAAATAAAAAAATAGGCCATCTTTAAAAGATCTAGATGTAGATCTAGTTTCTACTTTATGTTGTGCGTTCAAATGTCACCTAAAAATGAATCATGATTACAAGTTAAACCCTGATTAAATATCGCTTATTGAGTGTTTCAAATTTGCCTTTCAGCTATGACACCCATGCTTAAGTACTTAAGTTTGGTGAAACCTGACTCAAGACTGACGCTGCTTTATTTACATTATAACTTTGTCGTCCCCCAAACGATGTGGCTGAGGCAATGTTGAAAAGTGTTGACAAGGTAGGACCAGTCTACAATATCATTTAAACACATTCCCTTCACAATAAAAGTGGAAACATCTCTTTCATCACTAGTCTATCTGTCTTCCTCCTCTTCGTCTCCAACAACGACCTGAGTCTGTGGTGTCTTCAGGTAGACGGAGGCAGGACACAGAAACAGCAGTTGCTAATTTGAGCCGACCTAATGTCAGTTTACATCTCGACTGTGGTATTTCAACTGTGGCTGCAACTGTCAGCGAGATGGTTAATTCATTTGATGAACAAGTGCTCACAATTTTAAATCGGCTGACCATTCAGGAATAGAAGGTGTTTCGCATTTGCATTTGTTATCTGCTGCACTGTTAAGGGTCCTCTGTCCGGTGCTTGTGTTAAAGCTCATTAAAGGTGCTATGAAGAAGCCTTATTCAGTTTGGTCTGTCGGTCAACTTGCTCATTAAGTGATGAGAACAAAGACATCAAAATCATCCTTGTGTGCCTAGTAATGCTCCACCCTAACACTTTAGCGTACATTATGTTGAGTGATGGTAGGCTCCACGTACACTATGTTGAGTGATGGTAGGCTCCACGTACACTATGTTGAGTGATGGTAGGTTCCACGCTAACACTTTAGCGTACACTATGTTGAGTGATGGTAGGTTCCACGCTAACACTTTAGCGTACACTATGTTGAGTGATGGTAGGTTCCACCCTAACACTTTAGCGTACACTATGCTGAGTGATGGTAGGCTCCACGCTAACACTTTAGCGTACACTATATTGAGTGATGGTAGGTTCCACGCTAACACTTTAGCGTACACTATGTTGAGTGATAGTGTTATCCTATGTAAGAAGACCTACCTTTTAGTAATAAAAAGTTAATAGTTTTTATATTATGGTCTGTAGATTTATAAATCCCTGTAGGTGTGAGGTGTTAGAATGATTGGTGAAAATTGCAAAAGTTAATTTTTTAACAATTTAAAATGGGATGTAAAAGTGTGAGGATTCGTCACAAACACGAGCCCTTGTCATAATTGTGGGAAATATATATAATAACAACTTCTGGGAGAGAAGTCTGGAGAACTTCTTGCCACAGGCCATAACTGAGATATTTAGTGACTATTTTGTGTTAATGCGTCACTGCTGCAGGCGTACAGTTTATACAATAATAGACCATCCAGAAAAAAATGACCTTCCTTCCCCTGTTTTATCCTGATCTCAGGAGCCCACGTTGAGTTCTACAAAGACCTTTCCACCATGAAAAAGGTCACTAATGATGGTTCTCCTACTCAGACAAGTTGATAAACCTTTAAAGCTGCTGACAACCGTGTCTTATTTTGACTGTATGTATGCTGTAGCTGTTATGGTTTAAGCCCGCTGTGGTGTAGGACTGAGGGATTAGACACGCCAGGCTGTGGAGGGAATGTGAGGGATGGGATGGTCGTATATAACACTGTTTTATAGTGATGATGATAAGACTTATGGCTTGTATGCATTC
>CABFOQ010039166.1:5597-21662 GCA_900660455.1 Gephyroberyx darwinii
CACCTCGCACACACACACACACACACACACACACACACACACACATTTACAGAGTAAACATAGCCGAGCCATAATAGAGAAGAGACGACTCTCTCCTCTACAGTAACAATTCAGAGCAGATAACAGAGGACCAGGATGGAGACAGAGGGGAGGGAGTTTGTTTTTTTTACCTCTGCTTAGATATCATTATTGACTGTGAAGGCAAGCTACAAATGAAGGCCAATGGGGAAGGGCAAAGAGGACACACGGTAAATGCAGAATGGAACGGGGAAGAAATTGCATCTGTGGGGATGTGTTGTTATGCTACAGTGAGACTTGAGTCCTGCATCATCTGGGATGCACTGTATCTGCCAGTTCAGTTTCACTACAGGGACGCTAGTGCTTTCACAGCTGTGAGGAAAACAGAGCGCATGGAGTCAATGAACATCGGACACCATCCAAGTAGCGTTAAATATGAATTAAGGAAACAAGCACAATATAGCCAACACCACACACACACACACACACACACACACACACACACACACACACACACCGTATACGCACAAACACAGCAGTCAACTTAAGTATCCTCAATAGAATAACTCTTAGCTCTTCTGTCGTGCAGTGCAAATACACACACACATAAAAACACACAAGCGCAGACTCGCTCTTGCAGTAGATCCCAGCAGACAGGCGTAATGCCCGGTGAGTAAGTGCACATTACTGGGAGTTGTGTACACAGCTCAACTTTCTTTCGGAGCCTCTCTGGTAGCTACAGCACAGATTCTACTTAATAAATAATTCAGCATGTGGATGACTCAATTAGAAGGATGCCTCCGCACGATTTACGTTCTCTTAAGTCTACGCTGAGCAATGTGCTCCGTTAATTTCGGCTAATAGCGGAGCGCGTTGAGCTAAAGCGGGTGTGATGCAACTGAGTCGGTATGGGGAGTGTAACCTCTCCAGTAGGAGCGGCCTCTGGGGTCCCACGCCTGGGTAAATACAGCGAGGCTGAATGTTCTGCTCGCTCTAAGCAGGATTAAGCTCCAGCCCATCCACTTCAGGACATGTATTTTCAGAGCGTGCTCGGAAAAGCATGAAGCAGAAGCAAAACAAAAGCAGGCTCGTATTTAGAACAGATGAGTAGTGGTGAGTGATGAAGTGGTGAGTGTTACTGGGATGCCACCAGACTTCTTTTTTTTTTAACCTAGAGTGCGAAATGAGTGGGTTTCCTACACAGGACGGTACAATAAGCGTTGGATGGTTTAGACAGGAAGGTATTGCAAGTCAAGTTAATACACTTCGATTAACAACTTCCCTAAGACCATCTGAATTGTACTGATGGAGTAAACCCCACCCATCTGGCAGTCCCGGCAGTCTAAAACAGACAATAATAATTGCTTGCGTATACTGTTCCGCTCAGGTCTGGGTGTCACAAAAACAATGTTCTTTTGCATCCAGTGATGAATGACCAGCTGCAGACAGAGCAGATGGCTGAGCGTCACTGGTAATGAGAGGACAAAAACACTCATGTCAGCCCGTTGAGAGTCTGAGCCGACAGAATGTTGTTGCGCCCGTGGAGGTTTTACCGGACACGACAGAACATGTACACTTTAGAATGAGAGAGTTCCTTCAACACACGATGCCTAATGGTGCCAGTGGGGTTTGTCCATTACACTCTAGATAGCTTAGTAACTGTATCCAGAGATGGTTGCCTGGTGTGCCCTCTCTCCTGTGTCTAAGTAAGTAATTGGGTGCGGTGCCTATGCTGTTCAGAGGGTAATGCATTTGCAAATATAGACTGTTCATAATAATACTTCATCTGTTAAGACTGCTCCTGCATCAATATGTCTCTGTATACCATGCGCAGCCATTTAGCTGACTGAGTGGGCAAGAGGACATTTCAAGGGCGTTTTATGGTATTCCTATTATTGTTCATCCATCCTCTCCCTCTAAATGTAAACATACAGTGAGGTTAAGACTCCTTTGAAGTGAATCCTCCTGCTGCTTGTATGCCGGCAACAGATGCAATGAGACGCGCCCCAGAACGATGGGTAATTTCCCCCACTCCTCCCTCGCCGCACTTCATTTCTGTGAATTAAAGATCTGAAGCCTTCGGCCATCCGTAATTAGAGCGATATAATTGACACACGAGGCTGCAGGAAATCAATTATCATCTTTGCCCCGGCTGAAATGTTGTGAACTGTGTGGCCTGGGTTACTTTAAGATCCCATTCAGACTGTGTTGGGCTGAGGTTTGGCCTCACCACTGCATCATTCACACCACTGACTACATACATAACATTGAAGTATGATGCCTTGAGGTGAACTACGGTAAGGTTAGTTATTCAGAGATGATGAAATTTCTAATCTCTGGGGCCGGCACTGGGGCCAATCAGGGTTCAGATAAACTAGCCTGGGCAGCACTAAATAGTCCTCAATAACAATGTTACCTAGACTTGTACCGCACTAGTGCTGGGGTCAGCTTCTGCCTTCTGCCTTCTGGTCACACCGAGTAACGTTTACCTCCCGGGGGACGTGGCCTCCGCCTGGGTGGCTGGCAGCCTGCCGGTGGCCCCGTTGTCACCACTGAGAGGCTTAGAGTGCCACATCAATACAGACATTAGAATGAAAAAAGGATTAGCACAGGCTAGACTGGGTCTCAATGGACAGCGCAGTGAAAAGCCCTCCAAGCTAAGAAGGTATTAGATCTAAAGTCGATGGAATCACTACCACTTGCTCTGGTGTGAAGTGTGTGGGGCCACTTTGAGACTGGAAAGTCACTGAAAGAGAGTACTTGCAGGCTGACCTCGCAAAAAGGTAGCAGAATTGCAAAACAAATTGCAAACATGAAAAGCACTTGTTTCATGTATCTTGCAAGTGACGTCTTCGGGAGGATAAATGAGGACCATCTCAAGTTTTGACTCTATTTTCATAAATATTTTGTTGCAGATGTGCACGCAGGAGAGGGCAGAAATCTCTTCAACGAGTCAGTTGTCTTGTGTATTCCCAGATGAAATAAACATTAGTAGATCAGATGTCGTCAAGTCACGATCTGAACACCCGCAAACATATAAACAACTGTAGGGGAGCAGACTGAGAAAACAAACAGCATCATCTACATGTGCGAGGGTAATAAGGAGATGTTTCCCTCGGTCCCTCTGTGTAGTTTCTGCCACGTGCCACTCTGCACAATCTTCAAAGTCCAAACATGACACCCCCTACGGGTCTGTTGCCTCAATCAATTTTTCTCGACGTGGAGGAGCCAAGGAGAGAGAAAAGAAGAAGCCGATTCTTCACACTGCCTCAGAAGTAGGGCAGGGATAGTCATTGCGGGTGGTGAGGGAAGGGGGGATGGGGTGGGGGTGCAGATCCAAATGACTGAGTGGTCTGATTGGCTGGTTAGGAGATGATGTCATCTTTGATGGACTTGAAGCTGCCGCAGCCTATAGGCTAGAGACTCAGTGGTTCAGGAGTATTGACAGGAACCAGCAAAGGAAACATACTGATTTTTAGCATTTGATATTTAATACCAAAAATCAGTGCTAAGTCAAATCTCAGTTCAAATGCTTCCTACTGTGCTTTCATTTTTGGAAGTGAGATCAGAAAATATGAAACCCCATAAAATGCAAAAGGGAAGAATCTGAGCTCACAAATGTCCATATTCTACCAACGGCAACACTGATCATTCACCTCATTCAATTCTGATCTTCTTGTGCATCTTTCACAGGCTACCGCTAGAATTTAAATGCCCTCAAATTGAAGAGCAGATAATACCTTTGTCACATGGCAAATGGAAGTAGAGGAAGCAGAAAGAATGCTTCTTGTGTGACCAAGTTTCCAAATAAAGCCGTGTGTGATGCCATTTCCATTATAGGCCGACGGCCGTCTCCTGACACACTCACCGGAAGCGCAGTCCTCCTCGTCCGACCCGTTCTCGCAGTCCTTCTCCCCATCACATCTCCATGACAACGAGACACACTTGTTGGTGGAGCCCCCGCAGTCAAATTTCTCTGGAGGGCACGTCTGTTTGCCTGTGGGCGGAGATAAACGAGATAGGGAGATTAATGCAGCATTTCTATGGGCCCATAAAAAACAGCAGCAGCAACAACAACAACTACGAGTGCAAGCGATGGAGCCTATTTCTATCACCCCCATGATACAGTTAAAACCCATCCTAAACCGACTCCACCACTCCGGTCAATTGATTTTTCTGTCTGGGCCGGCTCTAAAACGACATGTAAAAAGACCATGAAATACTGCAAATGCACAGTTGGCCATGAAGCAGAAGAATAGCCCAGCCCCGTCCTATTCCTGCCAGTCTGTTGTAGTTGGCGCAGGGTGGGTTTGATCGGGATTACACTGTTAGTACCAAGCATACTGTTGTTAATTACAGCGCAGAGCCCCCAGACTCAAAACAATGGCTCAGGCTACGAGACAAATCATTTATATTTGTCTTTTTTTGTATTGTCTTTATTATTTCAGATTTTAGAGTGTCGCCACCTTCCGTTGCTACTGCACATCAAGGTGAGCTATGCACTGTTACAAAAGATGGCAGAAGAGAGGACCATTTGCAGCGCGATGAGTGAGAGCAAGCTCCATAATGAACATCATTTATGAGGTTATAAATAAATCTCTGATGCTGTCACCGGCAATGTTAGGTGTAAATTGTATTGTGGGTAATTGGACCAGACGGAGAGAAACTCTGCCAAGCCATCTTCTCTGAACAAAACACAGCTGTTCATGTGCAAATGCATTCATTACATCATATGCACTTATGCTAAAGATGAATTCCTTTTAGTAATCTCATGTAGATTCGCAATACTGAGTCTTTTCGTAATAGATTCAGCTTTATCTTCAATCACAAGTTCAACAAAAGCGATCTTGTATGTTTGAAGTCTCTTCGTTCGCACTTATTTCCACAGTCTGATGGTGAAATTGTATCTAAATGGTGTAAATTGTGTGAAGTGGTAAATGTCAAATTGACCGATGATAAAATTTGTGAGTGTGACGTACTCTCTCCCCTTTTACTGTGTTGGACAATAAAGAACTATTTCTTCAGAGTCAGAATTATAATCATCTTTATTTGCCATTAGATGATTAGAGGAGTTAGACTTGGTGCACTTGATTCTTGGATAGACTGTCGATTAGCCAATATTATAAGAGGTAGAGAACTTCATTTTTAATTCAAATGAAATTGAGCAATGGCCTCCTGTATTGGTCAAAGGGACAGTACAAAACCCAGCAAGTCAGTAGGTAACCACCTTCATTAGATGGCTACCTCAAAGGGATGAATAAAATAGGTATAGAAAGATATTGACTGAAGGTAGGTATGTCAACCCTTCAGTCCTGCCCCAGGCGAGGTGAGTTTGAGTGTCCCTGCAACTTGGAGGTGTGATGGAAGAGGGGTGGAAAAAGAGAGGTGGTTGGAGAAGCAGCTGGTACCTGGGGAGCCAGAGCAGTGAGTATGGCTGACACAGCCAGGCCCTGACCCTGGAAAAAGCACTGACCACTGCAGTGCACCGGGGCTGCTTCTAAAACTGGAAACCCCCCGGCTCAGGGAGCATGGTATAGTTCTGCTAAGATTCACTGCTAGCTGGGTAGACAGTTCGGATCAAACTGCTGTGGAATGACTGAAATCAGAGAAAGGAGAAATATGAAGAGGGAGGAAACTAAAGACGGGGAGGAATGATCACAGAGTGACGAAAATGAATCATTAAAATTGAGTGACAAGGAAAAAGACAGACTGGTTGGTGTGGAAGGAAATGAAGGAGAAATGGCTGAGAGGAGATGAAAGAAGCGAGGAGATGGAATCCTCTAGAAAGAAAATAACATTCTCAAAATGAATCCAAACTGATGTATGGGTCCAAAGAGAACTTAACAGAAAAAAAAAGAAACAGAGAGAGAAAGGGGAAACGAAGGGAGAGAGAAAGACAGAGAGAGCAGGACAGCAGAAAGAAAAACAGAGAGATTGCCTCCGAAAAAAAAATGAAGGGTATCCAGGAAAAGAAGGATAGATACCCACTTCTAAATGACCTTTCAGATTCTTATCCTTAAGCAAAATCAAAGCCATCCATACCAAGTGGAAAGAGATGTGGAGAGGAGGGATGGGAGGCAGGCAGAGCGAGGACTCGAGCAGAATCAGAATCCGCCATGCGGAGAGAGAGCTGTCCCATCCTTTTAACTGATGACTCTTTGATGAAGCGTGCACTCAATCCCTGCTCACCGCAAAACAAGGGGACCCAAATTCCACTGTGCCAAACTAGTGGTACTGCTCCACATGGCAGTTATTGATTAGTTAGTTAGTTACCTCAGATGTTATAAAGACATGGCTAATGGGTTTTGCTTGAGACGCGGGTAATATAATAAAAGCCAATTACTCACAGACAAACTGACTGCCTCTCCGCTGTTTACCGCCGGAGTGAGAAACGAGAGCTCATCTCCTCGCTGGCGTTTTGGCATGAGACGTAAAACGCCAAGAGACGTGTTCTTGAATTTGCCATCTATTACAAGGCCCAAGGCGATGTTCATCTCAACTTGACAACGCATAACTGAGCATCAGCTGAGTTCATCATTTATAGTGTTACCCTAAACTTAGGTTTTCGAACAAGATGCGCTGCAATTCTTGACTGTGTTACTTGTCACTGGACACATAATGTATATTGCGATACAGGAAAGTCCCAATATGCACTGCAGAGACAACAAAATGGACCATAGCTTCAGATATAACCATGATCTCATATGCTGGATAACAAAATGAACACTTCATTGTTTCAAAATTACCTTTCATGGCAAAATAGCAATTTTAGTTTTTCTTTCAGATCGCCTGAATGTGTTCCATCATAAAACTAATTTGTTGTAACTGTAAGCCAATTACAGGAACGTATCGTGGACTCAGTATCATATGTGGATTCATGCACTCAGCATATTGTCACAGCCCCACTTGACACCATTGATACAAAACGCTGATACTGTTTCATCACCATCACAAGTCTGCCACTAATTTGTGAATTTGATCTTTTTCATGAAACTCAATATTATCTTTAGTCTGCCTCTCTTTGGGCTCGTCTCTCTCTTTATCATTCAAAATCTGAGGGAGGCAAAAAATCGGTTTCTGGGTGATCCTGGACCTACGTTCCTAAGAGACTGCCAGACTTGAGTGTCTTAGTTTGCCTTGTGTGTGGGTGTGTGTGCATGTATGTGTGTGTGTCTGGGTCAATACGCTCATGTATGTGAATGTCGAGGTGATCTTGGTGTACAAAATAATTGGTCTCTCTGCCTTTGAGCTGAAACAGCACAAAACACTCCAATAACGAGAGTCATAGGCAGATTTACCGCTTCATTAAGCTGGACTGGCCCTGTCCGTCTCTGTGAATTATAGATCAGGTACAGGGGAGAACACACTCACTGCTTCCTAGCTACAGGACTGGAAATTGTTATTATCAGCAAAGTGCATTAGCTAGTAATGCACTCTACCAGGGCTTCTGCACTGCTGGCTAAGATCAAGTACGGTAACTGTGACTCTAACATTAAGACATTATCAAACAGTTCATATTGATCAGCCTTGGTTCAACTGTCGATCAAAAGGAGAGCCACACAGAATCACCTTTACTCTCCAAATACATGCCCACACTTAAATGTATTTATCTTGGTGTGGCAACACATCAATAATTTACAATGCAACTACTAACTGATACACGTGCTGCAAGAACTAAACAGGAGACAAAGAGAGAGTGTGAAACTGATGCAGAAGATTATGCATAAAACCCACTACATAGTATGCATGTATACATGCATGCATCAATATGTGTGTGCATCCAAGCTTATCAACAGTGTTGGCATGCAGACATAATGTATGTATTCACCTTGAAACAGTACGTTTTACAGCACCTGGGAGTGCACAGGGAATCCAAAGGATTAAACACATGCAGAACAGTAACCTGCTGCACATGTACAGTGCAAACAACTTTGCAAAGCAAATTTACCCAATTATAAAGTCAATATAATGAGATGAAGCTTCATTACTCATCACCCCCCTAAAAATCTCAATGGGTTTGAAGCTCAAAATCTACAAAGAGGTTCATAGAAGGCAGTTTTCATCAAAGCCCTCTTTAGAGAAATGTGTCTAATCCACTACAAATTAAGGAGGACCAAAATGAGGGCAAAATGAGGGCAAAATACAACGGTTTCAAAAATAACAGTTCCATCCAATGGAAATATGGTACTCGTTCAGGGTTGTTTCTCCATGCAATAAATGACTCCTCAAGGTGCACTGCATAAGTACTCCTGACAAATCTGAGAAAGGTATTTCAAAGTAAAAAGGACAAACTTGACATGCAGAAGTGAGCTGAACTCAGCCATTTTTTGAGAGTGTGTGGACCGGCTAACATCCCTTCTGTTGCCTGCTCCTTAAAAGTGACGAGGGCAACTAAGAACACAGAGAAATGTCACGTGCAGAGTGCAGGGAGCTGCAGTACAGCTGGCTGCAGTAACCTAATTCCTTCCTGATTACTCATTAATCTAATACAAAAACAATGAGCTCTGGCACTTCACATGTTTCTCCAAAGAGTCATTCATTTTTCAGCGCTTGTGAGTAACTCACTCTGTGTGGCCCAAATTTGAATTTTTAATATGCCAGTGTAACGCTACTCCAGCGTGTAATTGGGAATCCACTCACTGAGCCATAACGATTCTGGCACAGATCTCTGTGGCACTGAATCCAAAATGTCCGTGCATTGTGTGTGTGTGTGTGTGTGTGTGTGTGTGTGTGCAGGACATAAAGAGAGACGGAGACAGAAAGTAAGGGAGAGTTGTGGATGAACAGGTTTGTGCATGTGAGAGTCTGGCAGAGAGATAGGGTGAAGAGAGAGAAGAAAGAAGAGACAGACAGACAGAGAACAAGGCTTGTCTTATCAGGCTTTCTACTAATTGGAGGATGATGCAGTAAGGTGGATGCTGTGTTGTATATCAATAAGCCTGTGTAACCTGCAGTCACAGGTCTCTGGTAGCAACACAACTTTCATATCGAAGTTGCAGATCGGATGCAGCCTGTGTGAGATTACGCCCTGCAGTGTCGTCAAGAGAGCGAAAAACAAACTCCACTTTACTAAAGTTTAATTGATGAATGTGAAGCTTAATTGCTCTTGATTTCAAAGTGCTGCCTTGGGGAGTTCATAGTTTGCTACCAGGCCCGGACAGGCCACCGGGAGAACCGGGGGAACTCCCGGTGGCCTGTCTGCCTGGTTTGGACCGCAGTCATGGCCACCGGCCAGTCATTAGAACGCTAAATGGAATATTTAGTTTACTTAGGCTACAACAACACGGAGCAGCCAGTCAGATGATCTTGGTACAGTCCTACCCAGCTGTCTCCCGCCTACTGGTTTGATCCTCTGCTTGTCATGAGATGCGATTGGCCACATAGCATCAGCAAACTATACATAGCCAATTAGCAGACGCGGTTTGTTTCTTTTGATTGCTTCATCTGCCACATGGACAGTCACAGTCAGAAAAAGAGAAAGCAGAGCGAAGGAGCAGATAAAGGAGAGGAAGGCCCTTGAAGGAGATGTTGCAAAATGCTGTAGAATTTCAGATATGTTCACAAGCAAGGGAGCGGGTCAGTCAGAACAAAGATGCAGCATGCTAGTGGATCACAAGTGGCTGCACACCTGAGCAAAACGACACAACTTGACACTTCCTGCTTGAATCTGTTTCTTGTAAAATAAATTGTACGGGCAGAATTGAATTGCCAACACGCTCATGTCATCGTATAGGGAAAGCGTGAGATGCATAAATAAACGCCTGGAAACTATAGTGAAAGTAAAGAGCTATGCTTTTTCTATAAGGTGGAGGTGCTGAGGAAGTACCAGGAGCAGCCCAGAATCAGCTATAAGAATGAATGAATGAAGTCATATGGATACGTAGTCTATATTGTGAGAGTGAGGCCAGGGCCCCTCTTGGCCACACTGTAAACAGTTGATAACATGTTAGATAATGTGAGTCAATTTGTGTGTTGTGTACACGTGGTAAAAGGGAGACTACTACGGTCCATATCAGTAATCAGTAAAATCACTACTGGGCTCACAGTGAATGAAACTGTGGCCTGTGTGGAATGGAGCTGTTTTGACTTTGCGGTCTCTTTGGGAATGAATTTCCATTACTTTTACAGGAGGTCAGCAAATGTGTGTGTACGTGTGCATGTGCGTGTGCTTATGTGTACATAAACAGGCAAAAATCTGGCAATATTAAGACTACAGTTGATTGTGGTAATACACTTTTGGTAGGTATTGCTGTAATGGAATCTCTTTTGCCCCTTCTTGTGGTGTGGGTTGTTCGTAATGGACATCAGGACGGTTAATACACGGTAATACAGGCTACAGTATTTAGTGTTCTCTGTGTGCAGGGTGACCTGGCCTGAATTATTGTCCCAGTCCGACCCTGGTTGCTACATGTTGATGCTGTTGATATTTTGGAGTGGATTTGCTCAATCTTCATGTCAGAGGTTGATTTTTGCAACTTAAATCTCATCAGAAAATGCAGCGCTTCAAGAGGTTTTACCTGATACATACAAATCAGATTACAGCTTTGTGATCTTGCCAAGTAGCTGGGCCACAAGTGGGTGATCACCCGTCAAACGGTAATGAGACAGATAATCACAGAGTCGTTCAAGATGGCAAAATGAGCAGGTCAGCTTTCGCTGCAACAAGCCACATGCCAACTAGTTATTCTGGAGTCCCTCCCACTTTCTCCTTCATTTCAGTGATTGCGGCACAGTGGGATCCACTCAAGCAGACAGCCAGCTGCGATGAAGTGCCACGCTGTCATTGGCCATCCCTCTAGTCAGGATGCTGCCTTGATGTGACGCTTCTCATTTGAACATATAATCAGGAGGACTGCATGCTGTGTGGTAAAGGTCACCTGTATTATAGTTATAGTTAGTCCTTGACTTTTAGCAGGAGGAAGAAGGAGGGAGGACATGCCGCCATCTTTCTGTACAGCACAAAGAAAACTGCTGTTTAACAGGAGGTGCTGGATGGGAATGACAAGGACAAGAATGAGTCAACAAGAATATCATTCCATAGCTGAAAGGGATGTAGAAACCACAGATGTTGATATCGCAAACCTACTGCCAGCAAAAAAATCATAGTCAACTGATTTTCTTTTGCTGTTGCTGCTCAAAAGATTTTACATTAAAAACACCATGTGAATGCATGTGGGATTTCCATATAAATGACTTTCTTCTCATCCTTGATCTCTATTTCTTTATTCTGCAGCCAAGAGATGAATCCTTCCTTCATTTATCTTTAATTGGATTTCCAATATAAACTTGTTATCCTTCAGAGGTCTCTTTATGTCTCCCTCCTTGCACTCAACTTTCTGGGGGTGACATTAGGGGCTTGCTAAACTGTTACATTATTCAGTGGCCCGGCCCACACATCCACAACCAATAAAATGTAACAAAACCAGAATGAATATGCTCTCAAAGACTCATTTGCCTTTTCCTTGATTCCTTTTCCACTCTGTGTCATGCATCTTAATTCTCTCCCACGGTAAGTTCAACGAGTTTCAAGATAAAAAGATGATAAATGTGGGGTGACAATGTGGGATGGAACCAAATATCACTCTGAAAACTGTTACATAATTTCATCATCATCATCATCACCTTCATCATCACCCCTTATATCTCTAACACTCTGCAAGACATGACACTTTGTCCACTTTCCCTCAACCTGCCTCGTCTACATCTACTTCATTTCTTACATTTCCCAGAATGCCTTGCAACAAAGGCCCAGAGAACTTGCCTCGACTTGTTGTATTTGGCTGGATTTTAGTGTAGGTGGAGAGAACAATAACGATCGCAATAGGGATAGTAATGCTAAGACAGTGAGTTCCATGTCGAGAAAAATCAAGAGTCACTCAAAACACGCAATGTCTTGTGGCTGCACTGCATTCTGTTCTATTGAGGCAACTGTCGGTGGAGAGATTGGTGTCTCTTCCTGTATGATTGTTGAACATCTATGTAAAATGGTGAGTCTAGAAAGAAGCACTTAGTCTTTGATTCTGAGGGACTGACACCACATTCACCATTGATGATGTACACCATTGAACATTTTTCTGCTATACACCACCAAACAACCAAATGGACCAATAAATACAGGGTGCACTGCCAATAGCTGTTTCTAACAGGCTTAAAGTGTTTTAAAACAACATTAATGCTTTCCTATTTGTCTCCACCTACTGTCTCTAGCTCCAAGAGGGAGGCTAGCAGCCATGGGAGAAGCAGAAATGAGCATTTAAGGAAGGAAGAAACCAATTTCAAACTGGATAAAGCCTCCCACACCTGAGTCCCTGCTTGGGTGGGGTAATGTCAACTCGCCCAACCCCCATCAGGGACCATGTGTGGGTGAGCCAGCCTGACACAGGCTATAAGTGAACCAGGCAGAGATCCTCTGTTCTCTAAAAGCTAGGCAGAAAGATAATGGAGGCCCCTCCTGCACTCCACATCAGACAGCATTGAGTATGTAAGTGTGTGGGCGAGTGGAGCGGAGCACAGGCGTGAAGAGCGCCTGGCTGGAGGAGGTGAAGCGGCCGAACCGCTGCTTGAGTGGCGGTAACAAGGGAAATTACAAACCTGGTTTCAGGTTCCAAGAGAGCCAAATTAAATCCTGTCTGGCATGACTGAGATGGGGGCATGGCAGCATATCTAGACACAGTGAGCAAAATGCCAAGGTAATTAGCCAGCCCTAGCGTTTTTCCTTCTAAGTGCAAAGTATCTGATCATATTTAACAGTAGATTCCACTGAACCTCTCAGATGCTCACAGACCTGGTAGCAGTGAAGCTGTAAATGAACAACACAGAAAACGTTTGCAAGGTGTAGGTGGGTGGCCCAGTGGTTAGAGAAGCAGCCTGGTGACCAGAAGGTCACCGGTTCACATCTCTGAACTGGCTGGGGAAAAATGGCTGGGGAAAGTGAAGGAGCAATTCCCTCAGCAACCATCTCCGAGATGCCCTTGAGCAAGGCACTTAACCTCCAACCGCTCCAGTGAACAGCAGCAGACTACGGTTGTCATATTTTCTGAGAACCGGGTGGAAGAAGGGCGAGAGTCATTTAGCAAACACGTTAATTGTAACGAACGGTGAATAGATGACATTTTGACGTGTATGAGATTGATGATGTGTGTACCGTGCTTGTTGAATAAGGGCACACTCACACCTGCAGCCGCATGCGCCTGTTGCATTTGTGTGTGTGTGTGTGTGTGTGTGTGTTTGTGTGTTTGTGACTGACTAGTTCCACTTACTGCAAGTCGCTTCTGCCTCATCAGAGCCGTCAGGACATTCTGGTTCCCCGTCGCAACGCCAGCGTCCCGGCACACACTGGCCATTTAGACAGGCAAACTCTGCAGGGGCGCACGTTTTCCTGGCTGCTCAGGAAGGATCAGAGATGGAGAATAATAGAGGGAGAGTGAGAAGAAAAAAGATCAGGGACAGTAAGGTAGGGGGGGAGAGAGAGAGAGAGCGCATGGTCAATCTTCAATTGGGCCCAATCTTAGTAGTGTAATTGCTCACATTATCTGAATCCCAGCTATCATCCCACTCATCAGGGGAGATCAAGCTCATCATCGTGCACATTATTGCTATCCAGCCCTCTCCAGCGCTCTCTCCTGATATCCTTCACTAATTATCTCCACTTTCCCATTTTCCTGACTGTTATTCAGCATGCCATCTCCCCCATCTTCCTTCCTTCCCTCTATCTGCCCGTCTCCAAAAACACTCTAATCTCTCCTGCAGGTTTTTCATCACGGAGCCGGGAAAAATGGATGCTGATTGCCGAGCGCCGTGAGCTCAGGGAGGTTAAACCTTTTACCTTCCAAACCTGTTTACGACAAGAAAGCTACAAGCCAGCGAGGCCACAGGCTGATGAAAATGGGTCAAATGTGCTCAGAATTGAAAATGCCATCAAACAGATGTCGCTTGAGTGAGTGATACGAGGAAGAAAAAAAAAAAGCTGAAAATTATCAGGAAGACTTCACAGCCCCGGAGGTTGCTCTGCTTATTACCGAACCTCGCCAACCTGCTGTGTTTGAAGTGTCGCAGAACGATATAGTAAATATACACACACACACACACACACAAATACACGTACAAAACACACTGCCCACCTGTAGCAACAGGCCTGCAATCTTGGCAACGGAGACACAAACACGCAGAGGTCAGAGCCATTCAATTTCCTCAGCCCATTACTCCAACAGGACTTGCAGTACAGTCTAATAAATCACGGGCTAAAAGACCCTCAGCTCAGCTCTCCAGTGTTGTTACAAAGCCACAACAGCTCCTACGCCGGGCCCCAGCCTGGCTCTGATGCCTCCAATTAGATGTGGAGTTTAGAGTTGTGAGGAGATGGGCTGTAAGGAAAAGAGCAAGGTGACCCTGAGATTTTTCAAGCGTCTTCCTCCGTCGCGCTAATCCAACTTTGCCAAATGAGTGAATGAATGGGGATGAGGGTGTACGGGTGCGCTTTCACGCAAAATGCCCGACTTTACGCTCAAATCTAATTCTCACTCTTTACCTGGGGCGCAGTATGGGTTTTTGCTGTTCAACAGTTACAGTATATCCCGCCACCAAGAAGCACTCTGCACATCAGAGATTGTGAGAGAGAGACTGTGTAATTGGAAAGCTCTTTTAATTGCCTCATCCCCCATCATTTCCTGTCCCCGAGCCTCAATGTCGTGCCAATAACAGGTCATCTCGGCTGCTGGCGCTGTCAAAAGAAATGAGGAAATGTCTATTAGCGTCTCTCAAATAGGACATGTGGTTCGGCAATAAATGTGTTTGCGTCGCGAGCCGAAGATCTGCAACTCTCAATTAATTTCACTTCAAAACACGCCCTCTCGCCTCGCCTCCTAAACAGAATGAATTGACCCAATTACACTACGCACTGAGACAACTATTACTTCATACTCCTGGTTCACTGTGTCTCTCCCACTCCTTTCTTTGGTCCTTCCAATCCTAGGTCTCCCTCCCTCCCTCAAAAAATAAACACATTTCGGATTATTATTCTTCTTAGATTGCACAGAGCAAGTGGGTTTTCCGGGGAGGAGTGTAAGTGCCACTTGTGTCCTCATTAGAGAACAGGAAGTGGCCTGTTGTTAAAAGGTGAGGACAGATGATTATGGGACTGCGATATCCTTTTCACTAACGCCTTCCCTTAAGTCTGTAAACTCATTAGCGGTGCGTTCACCGAAATAAAAAAAAATCACGCACGCACACACTTTTTCAAAACCCATTTATCACTCATGTAGGTGTGACGGTGTAAGAGAGGGATTCAGAGAGGGAGAGATACCCTGAGGCATAACAGAGTGATTAGATACATGAGATAGTCTCGCCTACAAATCCTGGAAAAAGATCCCGCACACTGAAATTCTTACTCGAGACCAACTCCAACATTAAACCTCCCTGAACGAACCTTTCCTCCGTATACATCCTAATCCTTGCAAGGGTATTAATCTCGTGTTAATTAATCTGAGTCCCATGAGACGAACGAAGAGAGCGACGAGGGTACGGGCTGGTTAAGACGCAAGTCTCGGTTTGATCACGTGACAAAGACCTTGAAAGTCGGGTGTCATTTCCCCCAGCATGTGGCCCCCGTAGGTCAGATGTGGCCACTTGTGCATCTCCTCCAGTCTCAGCTCTTACCCAACCCAGCTGAGCTCGCTATTCATTTCAGTGAAGGTCTGCAGGGGCCATGGTTCACTTGGCAATAATTACCCAGGCCAGCTCTTGCCATCTGTTTGGAATGACTTTCTCCTTTTTAATTAGGGGAGGTTTTAAAATGTTAGGCTCATGGGGGGTGGTGGGCAGGAGAGAAATATACAGCGACAGGAGAAGGAGAAAATGACAAGCTGTTAAGAGAGAAAGCAGAAAAATAACAGAAGAGAGTAATAGTGCACTAATAATGTTTTATGGAAGTGCAACATTGAATACAAACAGGCAATAATACCGCAGATGTCAGGGACAGTGACTGAGCGTTTACCTCTATGGCATGCATATACACTCACACACATAAACACACACACACTTTTCTCTTTT
>CABFOQ010039170.1:3672-25349 GCA_900660455.1 Gephyroberyx darwinii
CACTTATCCACCAGGGGGCTGTAGCTGCACACGCTCTTCCATTAATGCAGTTTCCATTATTCCTTATTACCCCAATCATCTGCGTCTGATCTTCCTGTCTCGTTCCTCTGAGTGCACTCGGTCATCATGTGTTATCAACTCTGCCTTTTAAGGAGGAAGACGATGTCGCCAAGGCCGAGGCGGAGGAGAAGAAGACGATCGACCCCAATGGAGAGCAAGTGGCTGGGACCGCTGCCAAGCACATCATCGAGTCTGTTGCTTCACAGTATACCGACAGTACCGATAGTTCAGAGTATTTAGCTTTTAATAGAGCGGTCTTAGTTGAGTGTTGCGCAACTTTCTCACCATGTGGTTTATCAGCCAGTATAGATACTGTACAGTTGTTAAGATTGATCTTAGTAATATAGAAGAAGAGTCACTAGGTGCAAAACTCTGAGGCACCCTGGATTATTTTATATATAAATTTGGTCTTAGATGATTATTTTTTGTTTTCTGCATCAGTGTTTTACATTGCTGCTCTTTATAGTACATTTTTGTATATTTCACACATGTGCCTTCGACTTTAGCACCGTACTGTATACAGAAAAGAATAAAAGCATGAAAGGCATTAAAACCAAGAGGAGACAAAAAAGTAAAACAGATTAAATCCATTAAAATAGGACCAGTTAAGAGTTTTACAAGTGATGTGAAAGAGCTGCTGCTGGTTCCGCCTGCCGGAAACCTCACGGGTAAAAGTGTAGACGTTTCAACAACCAGAGGGAGCCCGGGCGGCGCGCCAGACCCAACCAAGCCTTGGAAATTAATAATTAAAATCAATCCCAGAGAGTGCGGTTGGGTCTGAGCCGGGAGACTGACGTGTCGTCTCTCTCGTGTCACACTAAACTCTCAGGTCGGCCAAGCAGGATGTGGACGATGAGTACAGCGTCCCTACAGGAGACACCAGCTCCCAGTCCTACTACGGGGTGGCCCACGCCGTCATCGAGAGGGTGGAGAAGCAGTCCTCCCTGCTGATCAACGGCTCCCTCAAACACTACCAGGTACACACACACACACACACACAAGCACACACACACACACACACACACACACACAAGCACACACACACTCCTCTTCTTGTTTCTTAAAATTCACTTTTATAGACGTTCTTATTTCATATTTTGTGGTTTCTGTATTTTTATATCATGATATATTTTTATTTATCTATTTATTTATTTATTTATATTATCATTTATTATTATTATTATTTATTTATTATTTATTATTATTGTTATTTATTTATTTATTTTTAGCCACTATTTCTTTTAAATATTTTTCCAAATTTGAATCACGTTGCTTTCCCAGTTAGTGAGTGAAATTATTTCTTATTATTTTAATATTTTTTTCTGTGTTCATTCTTCTTCTGTGTGTCTGAACGAAGGTGTGAATGATCTCCTCCGTCTTTATATTCTGGTTGGAGGATCGGCCCAGTCAACCTGTTGCCAGGCGGCTCAGCAGCTCTTTAAACGCCGTCTGCCAGCATGCAGCTGTCCACGTTCTGACAGCTCCCCTTAAGGGTGCAACCGCATTGTTTCCCTATATCGTCCGGCTGTCTGGTCACCGTGGTGAGCGGCGACGGTCGTGGGAGATGATATAATGAGAGACAGGGAACGGCCAATCGAACGCCGCTAACAAATGTGTTTTCCTCCCAAACAGGGTGCTGGCACTCTGCTTTATGGTGGTCAGGCTTTAAATGAAATATGGTGACAGCTCCTGGGGGAAGTGGCCGCAGAGCTCAGCTGCACAGTAATTGGATGGAGTGTCTGCGGCTCCAACAGACCTTAATTGCCAACTATAATTTCCAGAAACTGTGTCAACATGCGACGATTTCAGCTCATTTTGCTTCACTAATCCTGCCCGGCAGCAGACTCTCTCTGGCGTTAGCGCTCGTTGCAGACATTTAGTTCAATAGCGTGTTTTGCCATCACATGCAGTAATTGGCTGACGGTCTCCCCACGCTGTCCTTTACTGATGGTTAGAGCCAAACACAAGACGCACAGTCAGTTTGGATGTGAAATGACACACGACACTGAGATCAAAGTGTAGAGTGTCACATTGGAAGCTCGCTGTCAAGTGTGGAATCGTTTCGTTTTGAATGTTCAAAGGGTTTTTCCTCACCAGGAGAAAATGCCACTTATTGTACTGCTGAAGGTATGATTACAGCTGGAGTGGCCGACAATAAATACCTTAAACTTTCATTTGAATCTGCAGCGGTACACATTTCCTTGATGTGCATCATCACTGCCCAAAGCAGTTTCACCCCCGTAATCTGTCTGTCTGAAATATTCAATGTAGATGAGCAGAAATGAGAGAGTTTTTCTTGGCCAGCATCAATAAATCATAAATCTGCCTTTCTTTCCTGGCGTCCAGGTCCAGGGGCTGGAGTGGATGGTGTCCCTGTACAACAACAACTTAAACGGCATCCTGGCCGACGAGATGGGCCTCGGCAAAACCATCCAGACCATCGCCCTCATCACCTACCTGATGGAGCACAAGAGGCTCAACGGGCCCTACCTCATCATCGTTCCTCTCTCGTCAGTATTTTATGATTTCTCTGTAATGACACACCCTCACACACCCGTCACCCCTGACTGAGACCTCGTACATTCGCCCTATTTGGACAGGAAGTTACGAACCCAAACGAATCAAACCTGAGCAGCAGCGAGTCAGCGCTCTGTCCAGACTCACCAACGTTAGTCTCTCGTATGTTTGGCATCCTTTGGTACGAAGCATCACCGATCGTCTGTGTCGGTGAAGCCCGTGTGCAGTTCACTGATGTCATTCTGGGTTTTGAATTTCAAACGTTACCTGGTGCAGCTTTAATGGTCCTTCTGGGCTGAGAGGAGGTGCAGACCTCAGACCTGTTTCTCAAGTTTCCCTTTCTTCTCAGAAGGACCTGCGCCAGGTGCAAATATAAGTCTCCATCTGCTGTTTTAGAAGTGCTCTTTCATGCGTTTGTCCTTCATCTCTCCTGCTTCCTCTAAGACACAAGAAGAAAGCTTGAGAGTCTCATCTCACATCTCCCAGCCTCGTGAAATGTGCGACTCCCTGGTTGTTTTCCCGCCTGAAATCCCATTATTGCATCCATCAAACGGCTTCAGACAGCCTGCTCCAGGGTCCGCCGGGTAGCGCCGTGACATCACATCTCTCAGGTTGGACCGGGGAGCGGCTGTCTGATGAGCCGCCGAGTTTCAGTTTGGGTTTTTTCGACCTGAACCTGAGACCCGGTGTTAATGCCGTAGGGTTCGATTCCAGCTGGAAGCGCCGTCGGTACCGATCTGGTAACTGCTTCTACATCTCAAATCCAGTGAAAACCATGCCGTGCTCCGAGTCCTAATCTTGAATTTTCACCTTATTAGTATTTCCTCCGAGTTTCTAATTCGCGTCTGCGTGGATTAAAGGATTAGTCGTCAATAGGTGGATTTGTTTTCAACACCCGTTCTGGCCTCATCGCCGAGGGGTGCACTGCTTTCTACAGACAAATGAAAACCGAGCTCACATTTTAGCTCCGTGTCCCCGTGTTACGTGGCTTTTTGAAACACACAATGATCTCACGTGGAGGAAAGCCCTCAACCTGCCCCCCCCCGGCTCATAGTTGTGTGTTGGGTAATGAGAGTTAATGGGCAGGGAGATTGATCTACCCGGGGGGTTTAGTTCGGCATAAAGCCATCCCTGAGAAAACTCTCCCTGCTGGCTGCGATCCAGATGCTCCTTTGCGAGCTATTCTGCTTCGATGCTGCGAGGGATTTTTTTTTTCCTCTGATGTTTATCCAGCAATTTCTATCTGGAGCTCGGTGAAGACGGTTGAGCGTGGCCTTCATGCACACTTCCTCAAGTTGAGATTATTGGATGCTCTGACTCTCCTTTAGTGTATATGCTGTAGTTGCTGTGAGTTCAGACCTCTTTCTAGAACATCTCGTCCATGTAATCTACACGTCGGTAAATTTGTCATTGATTTCTGTCCCCAGGACGTTGTCCAACTGGACCTATGAGCTTGACAAGTGGTCCCCTTCTGTGGTCAAAATTTCCTACAAGGTAAAAGATATTTTTATATATATGTATTTTTTTTTTTTAGCCATTTTCTTTCCTTTTTTGTCTCCCACTTATTTCCCTTGTGGCTCCTGTGCTACTACAGTATTTGACTGTATTGTCTCTGTGTTATGAAAGGGAACCCCTGCCTTGCGCCGTGGGCTGGTGCCTCAGCTCCGCAGTGGCAAATTCAATGTTCTGCTCACCACCTATGAATACATCATCAAGGACAAGCACATCCTGGCCAAGGTGAAACTCTCCATCTCTTTCTCTTCACACACACTCTGCCATTTAGCTATAATTGCTCATTTATAGAAAATAAAGCCAAACATTTTCCATTAGATCTGGATGAAATCATGTGAGAATAGTTTCCATGGTTTGTTGTAGCCTGCTCAGACGCCAGATGGACGGGGCGCCACACCAGCGTTTAGACAGAAAATCATTTGAAAGTCAAATTTAGCAGAATCCTCTATTGAAGGTCTATATCAGACTTTCTGAATCGTCCTGTAGTCGTTCAGTAATCCATGGAGATTAAAACGGTTGGCTCACCACACAATCATCATATTCTTTCTGTGTGTGTTATTAGTTGATATATATAGCCAGGCAACCATGCCAACACATTTTCTGAGACATGATGCTCAAACTACAAAGTCTCTACCATCCCCTAGTCAACATATGGACAGTGTAGTGCTCAATATCTGTCAGTTGACTAACAGTAACGCTTTGCATTTAAAGTTATTAAAATATCTGATAACTTAGATTAGATTAGATTAGATTAGATTCAACTTTATTGTCATTGCACAGAGTACAAGTACTGAGACAACAAAATGCAGTTTGGCATCTAACCAGAAGTACAAATAGCGGTAAAGTACAGAGTATGTACATATGTATAGTGTTAATATAAATATGAAACAGTAAGGGATAGATGTGAACATGCTAAGATATATACAGTATGGACAATATTGACAGTATGAACAGTGAAATGGATACTCTAGATATGTACAGTATTAATAATAATGATAATAAAAACAGGGTACAAAGTTTATGGTGCAAAAACATTTAGGTAAATAGTGCAGGTGTAGGGTCTCCCGGTCACCTCCCAGTCACCTCCCGGTCACCTCCCGGTCACCTCCCAGTCACCTCCCGGTCACCTCCCGGTCACCTCCCGGTCACCTCCCAGTCACCTCCCGGTCTCCTCCCGGTCACCTCCCGGTCACCTCCCAACTGTTCCGGTCTGAAGCAGCAGTTGCCGTACCAGACTGTGATGCAGTTGGTGAGGATGCTCTTGATGGTGCAGCGGTGGAAGTTCACCAGAATCTAAGGAGACAGGTGGACTTCCTTCAGTCTCCTCAGGAGGAAGAGACTTCTTGACCAGGGTCGAGGTGTTGAGGGTCCAAAAGAGGTCCTCAAAATCCCCCAACTGAAGCAAAACCAAACAAATCTCTAACAGGAAAATGCTAAAAAATACATTTTGGCCTACATCATACATCATGGCCTCATCATTTCTTCTTTTCCTGCCACCCCTGAGCTCCCTAGCAGGTTTGACTGAGCAGTTTTGACCCGAGCATCACTCAACATCCCCAACATGCATTTAATCCTCTTCCACATACAGATTCGCTGGAAGTACATGATCGTGGACGAGGGCCACCGTATGAAGAACCACCACTGCAAGCTGACCCAGGTGTTGAACACCCACTACGTGGCCCCCCGCCGCCTCCTCCTGACCGGTACGCCACTGCAGAACAAGCTGCCCGAGCTGTGGGCCCTGCTCAACTTCCTGCTGCCCACCATTTTCAAGAGCTGCAGTACCTTCGAGCAGTGGTTCAACGCCCCGTTCGCCATGACAGGAGAGAGGGTACGTACCTCCAAGGAGCTTGACGCTTGGATTAGGGGTTTGCCTCAACACAAGGAGCACCAGAAAGACAGTAACGAGAAAGTATTTGGTATTGAGTCGAGCTTGGTGTTCTGTGGTTGAGGACTTGTGGTCCACATGGTGAACATCACCCACCAAGTCCAGGTCTGGTTCACATCACTAAAGGTATTAAAGTCTAGTATTAAGTTTGAGCTCTTACCAGCTTTAGTTAAAAGCAGAAGAACAGTGTATTTTCTGCTTTGTTTTGCTCTTGTTGATAATAATAGTAATGACTGTGATGTTTTATTGATCCAGGAAGGGAAACTCTCTTCTCTAGTGTCTTGTTATTGGTCACGTTCCTGCTGTGAAACTAGCCTGAGGCAGAGGCAACCGCCCTCCAGTGTTCACCTGTATTTTTATTGGGCTTTTTAATAGCTCTGCTGCACGTGAAGCTTTGTATTTTTTTTTTTGCTTGTATTTTGTTTCACAGCCATATGACTCGCCTGCAGCAAATGGTACAATACATGGTATCAAACAACACATCATTGAAATGCCATTTTCAGGGGGATTTAGGCATAAACACACACAGGGTCACAGACAGACGCAGACTGATAATGTGTAATACTTTCCATTTATTTATTATTTTAACGTGAAAAAAGTTGTATTTTAGCAGCTTTGAGGACAATTCAGCAGGGCATATTCTTGCCAACATGGGGCTTCAGTTGCAGAACAGACTGTCTAACCACGAGGCCTCCCTGCCGCCCAGCATGCAGGATACAACAGTCTGTGATGTAGTATCACGTTTCCTTGTTCAGGTGGACCTGAATGAGGAGGAAACCATCCTGATCATTCGCCGTCTGCATAAGGTGCTCCGCCCCTTCCTGCTGCGCCGACTGAAGAAAGAGGTGGAGTCTCAGCTGCCAGAGAAGGTAGGACTGAGCCCAGGCTCTTTTGTTGTTGGTAGATTACAGTCAGTGTTAGGGAATGGAAACAAATGGGTTTTTACGTGCAAATTTTATATATATATGAAAAAGTACTTTGTGGAGAATCAAAATAATAGTGTTTCTTATGAGGACACAAGATTTAAAGGAAGTGACAGGAAACCAGACTTTTCATCACCCTGGTGGGATGATGAAATCTGCAGAAGAGATGCTCCACTTCATCTGAATTACACCCGTAGAGGTTGTTTTTCTATGTCAACAGATGAGATTAGTGTGACCTGTACATAGTACCCCTTCCTCTTGTCTCGGCTCTGCTGTCCCGTTAACATGCTTTATGTTTGCCTTGTCATCCGCTCAGGTGGAGTACGTCGTCAAATGTGACATGTCTGCCATCCAGAAGGTTCTGTACCGCCACATGCAGAAAGGCATCCTGCTCACCGACGGCTCAGAGAAAGACAAGAAGGTAAATGTACCACGGCAGAATTGAACCCAGCATCATCTGCTCTCAGTATCTTGGTTCAACTCGTTGGGTTTTGTTTTATCTGTGTGCGTCGGAGCTGTGTGGCTTCAAGCTCAGTAATGTTCAGTTTGCTGTTTGTTTGTTTGGCGTTTCGTTGCACAGCGGGGGGTAGAGTGCCGGGTGGCGTCTTTTGCATCCAGCCAGTATTGTGAAATGAAAAATAAATTAGATTTAGTGTGGTAGTTTTATTCAACTTCAGAAAGTAGATTGTGGCTCAAAGCCTGGCTTGGTTTTTCAGTTTGATAATCCAAACCACTTGGGAATGCATGCTGGGTAAAAAAATTAGCTAAACTGTGAAATACACAAACAGTCCAAAATGTCTTAATAGTTGTTAAATGCATCTAATTCCACGTTTCAACAGGAAACTTCAAACAGTTAGTGTCATAGTATTACGTTATTTTAGATTTTGTTCATTACCTGGCAACACTTTCTAGCTTTCGAGTCTCATAACTCCTAATAAATGTATATTATACTGCAATATTTACAACCTAAAAAAATGGAAACTAACCGACCCTTTAAAACCCAAATCAGTATAAGAGTGGTTTTGTGTGCGTTTGGATGTTGGGTTGGTGTTTAACCGTCTCGTCTTGTTTCCTGATGGTTTTCTCCAGGGCAAGGGAGGGGCGAAGACCCTGATGAACACCATAATGCAGCTGAAGAAGATCTGCAACCACCCGTACATGTTCCAGCACATTGAGGTCAGGACCGTGGATACAGTCTGATACCAGTTTCTACGTTATTCCATACAGAGTTACAGAGTTACAGTGGCATGCAAAAGTTTGGATGGTCAAAATGTCTGTTACTGTGAACAGCTAAGAGAGTAAAAGATGACCTGATTTCCTAAAGGCATGAAGTTAAAGATGACACATTTCTTTCATATTTTAAGCAAGATTACTTTTTTATTTCCATCTTTTACAGTTTCAAAATAACAAGCAAAAGTTTGGGCACCCTCCATGGTCTGTACTTAGTAACACCCCCTTTGGCAAGTACCACAGCTGGTAAACGCTTTTTGTAGAGTCTTTCAATTCAGGTTTGGGGGATTTTCGCCCATTCTTCCTTGCAAAAGCCTTCTAGTTCTGTGAGATTCTTGGGCTGTCTTGCATGTACTGCTCTTTTGAGGTCTATCCACAGATTTTCGATGATGTTTAGGTCGGGGGGGCCATAGTGGGCCATGGCAAAACCTTCAGCTTGCGCCTCTTGAGGTAGTCCATTGAGGATTTTGAGGTGTGTTTAGGATCATTATCCTGCTGTAGAAGCCGTCCTCTTTTCATCTTCAGCTTTTTTACAGACGGTGTGATGTTTGCTTCCAGAATTTGCTGGAATTTAATTGAATCCGTTCTTCCCTCTACCAGTGAAATGTTCCCCGTGCCACTGGCTGCAACACAAGCCCAAAGTATGATCGATCCACCGCCGTGCTTAACAGTTGGACAGATGCTGTTTTCATGAAATTCTGCACCCTTTTTTCTCCAAACATACCTTTGCTCATTGCGGCCAAAAAAGTTCTATTTTAACTTCATCAGTCCACGGGACTTGTTTCCAAAATGCATCAGGCTTGTTTAGATGTTTCTTTGCAAACTTCTGATGCTGAATTTTGTGGTGAGGACGCAGGAAAGGTTTTCTTCTGATGACTCTTCCATGAAGGTCATGTTTGTGCAGGTGTCACTGCAGGGTAGAACAGTGCACCACCACCACAGAGTCTGCTAAATCTTCCTGAAGGTCTTTTGCAGTCAAACGGGGGTTTTGATTTGCCTTTCTATCAATCCTACGAGCAGTTCTCGTGGTCTTCCAGACCTCAACTTGACCTCCACCGTTTGCCATTTCTTAATTACATTATGAACTGAAGAAACGGCTACCTGAAAACGCTTCTTATCTTCTTATAGCCTTCTCCTGCTTTGTGGGCATCAACTATTTTAATGTTCAGAGTGCCAGGCAGCTGCTTAGAGGAGCCCATGGCTGAGTATTTATAAAGCTTTGAAATTGGCCTTTCCTAACGATGACTGTGAACCAACCATAGCCCTAACAAGCTGATTAAGCTCTATGACCTTGGTAAAAGTTATCTGAGAGCTCAAATCTCTTGGGGTGCCCAAACTTTTGCATGGTTCTCCTTTCCTTTTTTTTCACTCAAAATTTTTTTTCACAAAAATAATACACTAATCTTCCTTAAAATGTTGAAAAGAATGTTTCATCTTTAACTTTATGTCTTTTGGAGATCACTGAACTATTCACAGTAACAGAAATCTAGACCAGGGGTGCCAAACCTCTGCATGCCACTGTAATTATCTCCATAGAATAGCTGTCATTTGTCATTTTGTCATTTTTTTGATGCATTAAAATCAAAATTGATAATGACAAATCAGTATATCAGAGATTGTTTTTTAAAGCTGCCTGCTGAGTGCTGCTAGTGTTTCACTGACAGAGACAGAACATCATTTCGCCACACACCAAGATCAACCAGTTCTTGCTCTCTGTTGTAGGAGTCTTTTGCTGAGCACTTGGGCTATCCAAACGGCATCATCAACGGGTAAGTTAGTGAAGCAGCGTCTCATTTCATTGTGTTTTCATCATCCAGTCACGCCAGAATGCGTTGCAAGCAGAAGGTTTTTATCATGTTGGTGTCCATATACATGCACAACGTCAGATTTGGAAGAGGTTGGACGTTCATCAGCAGAAGTCTGGAGGCAATCAAGCCACATTGTGGATATGAGAGCATAAGAGAGCAGCAGGTTTAAATAAATACAGACATCTGAGATGTTTCATGTGATGTCAGAGTCCTGTATGAATCGTCAGATCTGAAATATCACATGACAAAGGTGAAATGACAAAACTAACGAGGAGCCTAGTGTTTTAACTCTTCTTAACGCTCTTATTTTTGTCATGTTTTTGAATTCCCCGTCAAGAGGCGCTTGATTATAGAAGATCTGTTTTGACGCTGTCATATTTCAGCATGTGATTTTCTTTGAACAAATCACACAGAAAACAGTATTTTCAAGAAGTTTGATGCACAGCAAAGTGACGGTTTGTGCAGCACCATTATCAAGGTGTAGGATAAAAAATATTAATGCTAGCAAGCTGTATAGAAATGTATCTTTGACTTGGTGTACCACACAGAGTATAAACACAATAACAAGGCACATTTCAAATAGTTGTGTACCATTCATTAACACACAGGACAAGATGTTACTATCCCCTGTGCCATGATCCAAGGTAAACACTTGTAGAAGCTCAATTCAGATAAAAAAACAAAACAAAACGAGTGATATAACCACCATCAGATGAACACCACAGCAGACATCAGGCAGACATGTTTCCTCCTCATCCACAACCATTCACTTGCTCGCTCCGCTGCTCGCGACATATTCCTGACTGCAAGTTTCAAGCTCTGTCCGCGAACGCCCAACTCGCCTAGGAGTACAAAAACGGACTTTGCCACAAAACTTCGACAGCCAACTTCTACCGGCCGTACCCGAGCCCTCCAACCTCGCTGTTCTGCCTCCGCCGCCATCTCCACATAACTCGCTTTCTTTCGCTTGTTTGCTTCGTCAACTCAGTCTTCTCGGGACCGTGAGCTCGATAAAATAAACTAACTCCTGCACCTCAGACCACAGCAGCAAATCCATTAAACCACACCTCTGCTGTGCTTCTTTCTGTTGAGCTGTTTAGTTTTGGAGGTAAAACCTGTTGAGGTGAAGGATAGCCCAGTTTGTAGTTTAGCTGTCAAATCAATCAGAAAAGAAAGATTGTTCCCATACATTGTCAACTTATCCCATTTATCCCTGTGTTGCCCAGATTTTCTCTCTCTCTCTCTCAGAGGCTCTATGAATCATTATAAGTAACGGTGTAATGATGTAGTTATGGTGTATGTTCTGCTTCATCACCTCCACACAGGCATGAACTGTATCGGGCTTCTGGGAAGTTTGAGCTGCTAGATCGCATCCTTCCCAAGCTGCATGCCACCAACCACAGGGTTCTTCTCTTCTGCCAGATGACCTCCCTCATGACCATCATGGAGGACTACTTTGCCTATCGCAACTTCCTCTATCTGCGTCTGGACGGTGAGCATGTCCGTCCTCTACGTTCACACTAGCAAGTCAGCTGCTGATCGAATGAGTCAAAGTAAAGCTGCTCTCTTGCCACAAATGGACGGACGGCCAAAACAGAGATATAAAGATTGGTGTGAACTAGTTAGGAGAATGTGTAGTGGTTGAATCCTCTGCTCCTTAGCAGCTTGTGAAACAGGCAAGGCATCAAAAATAGGTCGTACCCCATCACACCCCTGCTTTGTCACGATCAAGGCTCCCCGCTAACCCTGTCAGGTCAGATCTGCTGTAAGTACCGTCTCTACCGTAATCTAAGCTGAGCGCTGACAACCTTGAGGAAGAAACCTTGCTCAGATGTTTGGGCCTATCTAATGTGAGCCTCCTGTCACAGATACGTAGGCCCACAAGTATGTTACATTACATTTGAGGCATTCGTTCTACCTTACTTCTACTTTTATGTAGAGTAACAGTGGAATAACCTCAAATTCTCAGATTAACATCATTACAAACTATCAATTGTAAGGCAGTGGTAAAAGGACAGTGCCCAGACGAAGAAAGATATCTGTGTCCCTAGAATATAGAGACGTTTCTAGGTAGAGAAATAAGGTAGGGTTTCTTTTCTAACCAGTTCCTGCCCCAGGAAGCCAAACCCTCTATCAGCCGTTACCTGCTCTTGACAGTAATCAGACCTACATTACAGGAATCATCTCAGTCCCAATCATCTCTGTCCTCTCAAGACACCAGACAGCAAAGTGTAGCCCCGGTTAAGCACTAACATCATGGCTCATCCAGCTGGCTTGTTAGCGGCCCAGCCAGGGGGTGAGGGGGAGGTATGAAGTCAGATAGAAAAGTGGCTTTGTCTTCTGAGCTGAAGTCGATTTCCTGAAGTCCTAAAATCAGTTCATTGTATGGATTTGGTGCCACTGAAAAGATAGGCTTCTTGTTTTTATTTACTTACATGCTTGTCAAAATCAATTTCCCCATCCCTCAATGTTATACCAACAGTCACTTTTCGTTTTTCTCAAGGCAGGAACCTGAACCTTTTGGGTACTTTTGTTTGAGCAGGAACCTTTTCAGTTCCCCAAAAGAGTTCCAGGTTGTTTCCCACCGCATCAAAGTAGATTATCCACATAAGGCCAAACTTATTTACTAAACTCGTCTGAAAAGATCAGATCAGTGCCTGAACCTCGTCCGCGGTCCATCGGCCCATTTTCCAAAACCATAAATAGCTGCGAGACGTGTTCGATGAGATACGAAATGAGTTTTCTAACAGTTTCTTGGCGATGTTTGCAGAGCTTATATTGACCACTCAGAGTTGTTTAGTACTGCAACTCCACCCCCATGGTTTGGGGCGAGTTCCCCTGGTGGAGGGAGTTCCTGGAGAGTTCCTGCGGTGGAAAAACAACTAGTGGCTAAAGGGACAGGCAGTCCTTCTAGCAACCGAGACCTGATTCCCATTTTCTTCTGTCTCTTTTTAAATAGAAAAAAATAATCATTTAATTCACTATGAAATTGCGTCAGTCTCCATTCTCCCCTGGTCTGTTTGGGAGTTGTTTATCTGTGGCTGAAGCACACAGCAGCATAGTGAGCATGGCAGAGATTCACAGCGATGAAGAGTCCAGCTTGTCCTCTTTGCTGCCGCTGCTATGAGCTTCAGCTTCAAGGAAACTGCTCCCCGCCAGCCTCAGCTACGTCGCAGAGTTCAGCTGTGTGATTTGTTTTGAGGCTCAAGGGTATTGTGGGTAACACAATAATAAAATAGTGTAAATGAACAGTTAATATTGTTTGAATCATTGTAATTTTGGACTGGTATATGTGAGAAAGAGACCATTAAGGAATAACATTGATAAAATCTTATCTCTTCCCAACCCTAATTAAGAGATAATAGTCTCTGACATCCACTTTTCCCTCTGTAGTTATCTAGCAGTGTTCAATTAGGCATATACATTGGTTATAAGATAAATTCCTCTATTGTATTTTTAGTCCTAGCTTGTCTTTTCCTTTTAATTAGAGCCACTGGCTGCCTTTTCCAGTCGCCTCTGAAGCTGTGTCGTTGAGATGATGACATTGTTACTGAGCTCAAAACAACAGGCCTCAGGTCTGTGGAACAGAAACAAGTCCAGGCAGACTTTGCAGGGTTAACTTGGCAGATGCCTCAATTCATGTTCATGTTGTTTGGTGTTTTAGGAACCACCAAGTCTGAAGACCGTGCAATGCTGCTGAAGAAATTCAACGAGAAAGGATCTCAGTACTTCATCTTCCTGCTCAGCACCAGAGCCGGCGGCCTGGGTCTCAACTTACAGGCTGCTGACACTGTCGTCATCTTTGACAGCGACTGGAACCCCCACCAGGTCCGTCAGGCAGTAGATTGTGTAACCATAACCTTAAGGGAACAGTCGTTTCATGTCTATGTTTGGATCCCTTGCTAGGTCATTGAATATACCTGAGGAGAGTAATTGGAAACCCCAGTGAAGTAAAGTTTGTTTACTGGCCGTTTACTAGCAGATTCAGAGTTTTAATCTAAAACTTGCTCACTCGTTTCTGCGCTGGACCCAGTTTGTACTTCATCATGAAGTGGAATAATGACTTTCAGCTAACATTAGTTAGCCATCCAGGCAGCGGAGAAACAGGAGGGTAGATGCTACTGCTGTTTATAGAGTAACAGACAGCCAATCAGGAGCCTATTTAATACAGAGCCATTGTTTTGCTTTGATGTGATTGGCTGACGGTCCTAGTGTACTTAGGCCAGCAAGGACAAAGTTTGAAAACAGGCAAAGAACAAAAACTGTAGATAAGTGAGGCATTCAGATGTTGTCATCTCAGAAAGTTGCTGACCCGTGTGGCAGGTGACTGACTCCTTGGCCGGTGTTGGTGGTATTACACAATATTACTTTGTAGATTGAGCAAATAGAAATTGTCTTCTCATATTTCTCCTTCATCGTTCATCGGCTGATCCCAGGACCTTCAGGCTCAGGACCGCGCCCACCGCATCGGCCAGCAGAACGAGGTCCGCGTGCTTCGCCTCTGCACCGTCAACAGCGTGGAGGAGAAGATCCTGGCAGCCGCCAAGTACAAACTCAACGTGGACCAGAAGGTCATCCAGGCGGGCATGTTCGACCAGAAGTCCTCCAGCCACGAGCGCCGGGTCTTCCTCCAGGCCATCCTGGAGCACGAGGAGCAGAATGAGGTCAGTCATCTGGTGCCTGGTCAAGTATCTTCAGAATAAGAGTGTAGAAGGAAGTGGATGGATTTTCTTTTTCTTAGGTAAAGTCATGGATGTTGTGAATTTAAGGTCCTTCTCAATCTGTCCTGATATCTTAAAAACTAGGAGGAAGATGAGGTTCCTGACGATGAAACCCTTAACCAGATGATAGCCCGCAGTGAAGATGAATTTGAGCTCTTCATGGTAAGAAAAACAGAAATTGTGTTTTTTTGGACATTTAAATGTGAGACTAAAACATTAAAATGTCTAAAAATAGAAATGTGCCAAAACGAGCGTCATCAGCTGTTCACATCCCTTACCTCCAATGAAGCTACGTGTCAGCATGTCACTCCAGCTTCTGCTTGTAGTTATTTGCTCAACTCAAGCTGTAAGAGCCATATGTCTTCTTTGAGCTAACGTTCCTTTAGGCGTCCTCTACCAAAGACATCCCAGAGTTTTGCCTGGTAGAACGGTTGAATATCAGTTTATCTTGGCAGAGTCAGCAAAAAATGTCACCATCTTCCCACAAATGGAGATATCGCCAAAAAGAACCACTGTTTCTCGGTTGAGACAACATTCCTCTCAGTGGCACCGATGTAGAGCTACCAGGTTTCTATAGACCCTTCCCAGCCAGGTTGGTGGTAGTAGGCCTAGACGGTGACGTTATACCCCTTTCATTGATTGATTGATTATTTACTTCATACAAAAGCCTGAAAACAACTCTCAGGCCACGTCATACTTCATCTCCCATACATTATTGCATTTCCCGTTTTAGTTGTCCTCTCTACTTGGACAAATACAACCAGGATAATCCGGTGGTTCAGGATGTGCTTTTACATTGTTAATTCTTTATTGAATTACAGGAATGAGCAGGTCCTGATAGAGTGAGTGAATGTGCCTGAATGGGAGCAATTCAAAGCAGGATCATGCATGCATGTCTCCAAATTGAGCCTATAAGAGCTTTGATATTGCTGTCGCTTTCAAATGTGAGTGGGAGGAAAGAATTCAGCACCATCCATGTTTTCAACACAAAGAGAAACTGGTGGTTTCCACATTGTGAGATGAGCAAAGGCCTTCACCAAAATGTCCACCGCACTCTCAAACATGGAAACCATCCCAAGCTGATAAAGGTTTTTCTAAATCAAAGTATTGTGTCTCATGTGTCTCACGCCCACTTTACCATCTGCTGCTTGACCTGATGAGATTTCCCTCCTGGCTCTCCTGTGTAGCGCATGGACTTGGACCGACGCCGCGAGGACGCCAGGAACCCAAAACGTAAACCGCGTCTCATGGAGGAGGACGAGCTGCCGTCCTGGATCATCAAGGACGACGCCGAGGTGGAGCGGCTCACGTATGAAGACGAGGAGGAGAAGATGTTCGGTCGTGGCTCACGCTGCCGCCGCGACGTGGACTACGGCGACACGTTGACGGAGAAGCAGTGGCTGCGGGTAAAGTCAGAGTGTACTTTATAGTGTTGTAAATGGTTCCTGCAGATTATAAAGCAAGGCTGACACCTTGTCTCTTTAATCTGAGAAATGAAAGAGCTGCAAACACGGTGATGAAAAAGTAAGTTGCTGTAAAATTATCAAAATTACAACCTCATATTTAGGCTTTAACTGGGATCTGTGCAAGGGTGTTGTTCTTTACGGGCCTTGGTAGTGCTGGAAGAAATGGTACGCCACAGCTGCTCACTGACCAACGCTTTACCATTTGCAGCATCCGCAGTAACTAAAGTAACATTTCATCTTTGTCTTCAGGAAACAATCCATGTAGTTCCTCGTTAGTTTCTTCAGATCAGAGCAAAGCCTTCTTTCTTTCTGCTGCAGTCTCAACTCAAAACCAACCATCTTTTCACTTCTTCGCTCTAAATCACAGCAGCACTAGAGACAAGAACATGAAATTAGGTTGTTAATGAGTCCCACACCTTTTTATGTCTAGGAGCGATCACACCTCGCTCAGACTCAGAACATGGACTCAGAAGTAGCTTGTTTATTGGTAACCTGACATCCCACCAGGTGTCCCACCACTTGTTTCAGATCATGTTCTCACTACAAGCAAACTGCAGCACAGTTTGCTTGGAAAAGGAGCGAGACCTGCATTTTCAGTCTCTGTGCAGTTATTTGCACTCGAGTTCGAATTGCATTGTTCTCTCCTAGTGAAAATAACTGCTCTAGATGCTGAATACCACAGTGACATGGCTTGTGGGGGTGTGGAAATCCCTCTGCTTGTGAATCTACAGTTCGGTCAACAGCAGATCTGTCAACAACATTACTAGTAGCATTCTTTGGAAAGCTTGATCCTGTTTGACCTGTACAGCCGGAGTAGAAGTTAGAAATCCTGGTGCACCTCCACACGCCCAGGTCAAATTTGAACCAAAAACCGAACTGCTACAGCAACAACTAAATTGTTGCACATAAAGCAAGGTTATCTTCAAGACTCACTAAAAATAGGTTTAACTCTGAGCCTTGTTTGATCCAAATGCCAACAGGTCGCCCACGCCAAATTTATTGTGACACTCTCCCCTGGAGAGACATCTCCGGGCTGGCATGTTATGGACTGTGACTTCAGGAAGGACAAGAATAGAGCAGAGAAACTTCAGTGTGTTGGAAGTGTTAGTCGTGATACACTGGAGGTCCAATTAAGAGATAACAGGGGTCTTGGAAATCATGTTGAGACCGGGAAGCCAGCTGCTTCTGGTACATATGTATGAATTTGAGCACTAAAAGGTGTAATAGTTTTTTTTTATTGCTGTTTGGGAGCAACCGGTTTCTCCTCTGCTGGTTTAGAAACATCACTAACAAGAAATGAATTCAAAGATTTGTTGAAAATCTGACACGAAGCCTCAAATCTTACAAATAAAAGCTTGAAGCGTATTGCTATGACAGCTACAATGATAAATGATCAGCACATTTGTCACCATTTAGTGCTGACAAGTGACAACTGTCCCCCAGTTTCTCTCACTCTGCAACTCTCCATTATTCTCTAGTAGTCATCCATCACTCCTGTCCGAATGAATGACAGGAGTGATGGATGACTACGATATACCGATTACCTGATTGGAATCGGGAACCGGGTCGCTGTACTGATTCAGACATACATGCTTTTCTCCCTTTCTCATTTTACTCCCACTTTTGAAAATTGGATCCTTTGTACTCTTTGTAGTGCGCTGTGTTAATGGTTGGCTGTAATTCAGTCAAAATGCACCAGAGAAACATCAGAGGGAATAACCATTAAATCAGTAAATCTTCAAAGCGATGTTTCACTTTAACCACACTTCAGTGGAACATCAAGTTCATATGTTCTCCACTGCCATCTTAATAGAGAGGTTGTGGAGGGGTCACACACTAACATCACATTTCTTACAAGCCACCAACCAGTTGCTGGTGTTCTGGTTGTGGCTGGTGAGTTTGCCTACTCCACTTACAGCATTGACCTTTAGGTAACGGTGATCCTGAGGTCTAACAACCGGTTAGGCAGGTACAAGTAGTGGCTGATGAACTTGGAGGTTTTCCAGTCTGAATGGCCAGCAGACACATCGCATTCAGAAAGTAAAATGTGCAACTAAGCACTTGAATTTAGATACATGCAGATACAAATAATGGAAATCAAGGTTATCAGTATATAAGCTTGTATATCTGCCAAAGTTCAAAATGCTGCAATCAGTGAAAATACTGAAAATACTTGTTCTTGACATTGGTGAGTTAGTTCAGTAGCTGCTTATGATCAGCTGATGACGGTCTGGTGGACTGTATGACTAGAAACCTGATGACAGTCTAGAAACCTGATGACGGTCTAGAAACCTGATGACGGTCTGGTGGACTATATGACTAGAAACCTGATGACAGTCTAGAAACCTGATGACGGTCTAGAAACCTGATGACAGTCTAGAAACCTGATGACAGTCTGGTTTAGAACCTCATTGATTGGCAGCGATCCCACAGTCCCACAAGTGAACAGTCCAGCGAGTGCCGGGTTAACCGTGTCCCTGCTCTCTTTACACCAGGCCATTGAGGACGGAAACCTGGAAGAGATGGAGGAGGAGATCCGTCTGAAAAAGCGCAAACGCAAGAGGCGTAAGGACAAGGACTCGTCGAGCAGAGAGGAAGGGTGCCCCAAGGCTAAGAAGAAACGTGGACGCCCCCCCGCTGAGAAACTCTCCCCCAACCCGCCCAAACTCACCAAGCAGATGAACACCATAGTGGACACAGTCGTCAATTACAGAGACGGGTAAGGAGTGATTTCCCTCCAGGTCCAGGTTTTGTTGAAGTGGCATAGTGGGTCAGACTGAGGTGATGCTCAGCAGGTTTCCCATGATCCTGAACTGGAGAGCGGTGTGCTGTGGAGCCTGGTCAGCTTATCTGCAGGGAAACTGATAATTCATGCTCCACATAAGAAATACACATCTGCACAATATACAGAACAAGTTGAAGAAACATTCAAAATCCAAAATCAGTCAAATGTATAAAGTCACAATCATAAATGTGTTGATATGAGTGATTGCATGAAGGCCTACCAACAACATGATCCACAAAAATAAACGTTGCCAGACCTTTTGATTGGTCAAAAACCCCAAAAGTTTTTAGTTGATCAACACTAACTCCATCTCGTGCTCCATCCAGATGACGTGGGTTCAAACAGAGAACGCTTTATTGATCACAGATTTCTCAAATTTGTCACAAACAAAATATTACACATATATATCTACACATATTGTACATATAAATGTGTACAAAAGCTTTTCTCTGGCTGTTGCTCCTCAAGTCAAAAATGGTTGAAAATAATTGTAATGAAATCACATGAAACTGTCATGTGATGAGTGTGACACCGAGTGGCAGCCTCTTGCCGCAGACATTTTTCATTAAATCGCCCTCATCCATTGTCACGCTTTCCCCTCTGCAAGACGGCGGGATGGAGGCCTGCCGGGATTACACAGTGGAAAATGGAATTCTTTCATTTTTCCATGGTCAGCTGACCTGAAACGCAGGGTGAAAATGATGAGTTAATGGGAGTGAAGTCATCTCTTAGGAACATCACGCCGTGATAAACATCGCTTTCTGCAAAGACCCTGATGAGTGCACGCTCGTATGTGTTTGTGCCTGTGTGCACGTTTGTGTTGGTGTCTAGGTGTTTTCTTTTTCTCCCTGTGTGCGACGCCGTCAAGTGTGTGCGTCTGTAATAGATGCCTGTGCACGATAGACTATGTGCATTTGTGTTCCCATTGCTCAAATATGCCCTGGCTACCGATGGCGGTGGAGCTCTTCCAGGAATCCACTACCTGCCTTTCCAGAAGTCAAATTCTTTCCTCTCCCAGTTGATGGTGGTTCTTCCCAGAGCATCTCAATCATAGCTCTGGCGCTGCGTTCACTAACCAGGCTTGGACAGATTTAGGATTTTCCACTCCAGGACTCCTGGACTCCTAGGAAGCAGTAGCTCTTCTCCATAACGGGCTTCAGCTCCAGGATGCATGGAGCCAAATTTCAAATGTGAGGAAAATTCCTGTTGCGTGTTAGAGCCACCTAGACGTTGATAAGCCCTAATGTCTTCAGTGGTGCAAGGCAACAGTCTGGGCCCATTGGCTTCCTAAACAGGGTTAAGGCACAATTGTCCACAGGTCTGTAATAATCAAACATGGCAATTGAGATTGTTGTGGTTTCAAATGTGTCACGCTCAGACCTGATTGTTTTGAAATCACCAATTATTTCACTGGTTTGCTAACGCGAGCCATTAGAGGAAACACCTCTCCTTCCAAGCCTTCATGATCACATTTCCATTCGTCTCTCATGGAAGCCAGGAATCGGGTCTGCTCTCCAGGTCCCCGTTGCTATAACAACAGGCTGAGAGGTATCACACTCTATACATAAAAAAATAAAAAAAGGTTCTTCATACCGGTTTGGGAAGGTGATCCAAGCTTACGGCATGCTCAGAAATTGGAGAGGCACTGCACTGAAAGTCCCAAGTCGTCTCAGCAGCGAGTCAAAGAACGGCAAGAGAGGCCTTTAATTATCTCCATCTGGCCTAACAGATGCAGTCAGATGAAGATGGAGGTTCTGCTAATAGTGTCTCAAAACACAGAAGGAAGACGTCCAGCTTGGCAGGAGCATCAGTACTTTGAGGAACAGGATTGTAGAGACCTTGAGTCTTGGCACAAGACAAGGAAAGAAGGAAGCAACACAGATAAGCAGCAGTTGGTGCAACAAGCCAAGTCATGCATTCAAATGTTTCTCAAGTCAGGTTGAGTTTGTTGTCATTTCAGCCAAACATACAACCAACATGATAAGTAAAATAAATAGAGAGTAGTGGTGAGTCGTGTGTGTGTGTGAAATAAGGCATGTATGTTCTTTGGGTAGCAGCAAGGTGTTGCTCAGCCTGACAGCCAGAAGAAGCTGTTTCCCATCCTGGTGATGCTGCGGTACCTCCAGACGGCGGGCGGTCAGAGAGACACACCGCTTCTCCACATTAATTATCCGGTTTCCTAAACTCTCTGAGGAGACGAGTTGGGAGACCCAGCTGTTCCTGTCAGTCTTTCATCTCTGGTGCAGCAGCATGGCGATTCAAGGAGCGTCTGAGTGCTCAGGTCGTTTGCTAACTCGGATGTGTTTTGCCAACTGTGTAGTGCATAGTGTCCCGGAGGATTGGGAGCTAAGTCACAGTTGAATCCACATGAAGATGCTCTGAAAACACATGGGGAAGTTTGTTGATGGGTTAAAGAGGTTTTTTTCAAGTTTATTGTCAAGTACTGGATAACAATGCAAACATCATTACCAGGTAAAATAGGTAATAAGACAGTAATAAGACAAATAAGTAAATAAGTAAAAAATAAAATAAGTAAGTAAGTAAAAAATAAAATAGGTAATAAGACAAATAAGTAAATAAGTAAAAAATAAAATAGGTAATAAGACAAATAAGTAAAGTAAATAAATGATTAAGGAGAAATAAGATCAAACAGTATCAGAAGTCACGGTGCCGTCTCCGTCCTGCATCCTCTGAGTGACTAGTTGAAGAATATAATCTTAGTGAACAGTCACGGTAAGTCCTTGTATGACTTTGTTAAATAACATTA